>JAQFZC010003082.1:0-20120 GCA_034695205.1 Dicyrtoma fusca
TAGATAACAACTGTTGAGTTTTGATATGAGTAAGTACAAGTGTGTCCTCACGACAAACTAAATTTGAACAAAAATGTTGGTTTTATCGATCTATATATGCGCAGTGTCTTTGACTAGATGATAATTGTTGAGTTTCAACGTGAACAACCGCAAGTGTGCCCTAAAGACAAAATGAATTTAAAGATACATTTGGATATTATTGATATATGTTCACTCAGTAGCATGTACTACACCCGTTATAAGCCCGCAAGCAAAGACAGTAGAGAACTTCATAGCAAAGTTCAAGTAAAAGTACCTAATACGACCATACAAATGACTAAGCGCATGTCTAAAATGTTACTTTAAAGTAGCATGCAGGATTCAAAATGATCTTTTTTAAGAAAAACTTATAATAATCGTTAGCAGTATTTAAATAAAATTTCCTTCTAGGATCATAAAATTTACACTAAATAAAAAACCACGCACATTGCGTTTTTCAGATTCAAGTGAATTTTGATAGTAATTACGACCAACGTTAGTTGAATTTTGTTAGATTTACACGTAACACGTCTTTAAATAAACACTGCAGTACAGAATTGGAGCACGTTTAAGTAAATTCTACAATAAGTTTTATTAATTAAATGATTTTGTCTGCAATATTCACGAAACGTACAATTATCACGGCTTTCGAAGTACAATTGTCACGGCTTTCAGTTAACATCTGGTGAATTTGTGTGCTATCAATACAGATCACACGTTTCATATTGTGCTTTGGCTTAGTATTATTTTTGTAATATTAAATAAACCATGACAGACAAGAAGTCTACATATCCAAGTTGAAGAAATCTGAATGTGTAAGCAATATGGATGACCAAGCAGTATGGATGACTAAGCAATATGGATGACCACGCAATATGGATGATTAAGCTCTTTGTCTGTTGAAGCAATCTGGATGTTCAAGCAATCATTCGTTCAACCAATGTGAATAACCAATTAATGTGGATGACCAAGCAATCGGAATGACCAATCAATCTGGATGACCAAGCAATATAGATGCTCAAGCAATATGAATGACCAAGCAATATGAATGACCAAGCAATATGGATGACCAAGCATTATAAATGACCAAGCTATTTGTGTGAAGAAACAATCTGAATGTTCAAGCAATCATTTTGTTCAAGCAATCTGGATGACCAATCAATATTTATGCACAAGCAATCTGGACGTCCAAGCAATACGGGTGACCAACCAATCGGAATGTCCAAGCAATCGGAATAACCACATTTTGTCCTCTCTCCCACATGTTTCCCTCTGCCATGGTTCCCGAGTAATAGTACGTAATTTATTCGGTTAAGCAAGGTTGAAAATGACTTTTTAAATCAATGGTTTTTGCAGTCTTTTTTTGACTCTCAAAACACGTTTATATCGCCTTTTTGAACACGTTGTGAGTCAATGCAAACACAATAGTAGTAACGTTAGTTTCAAATTTATCGCTTTGTTTAAACAATTTTTATCAATTTTACAGTTTTACCCATCAAACGAGTCAAATATTAACATTTTTAGCAAGTGATGAGTCATTTATTATATAGACCAGATAACTTTGAGTTGATTTTCGATATTAATTTTAACGTTTTTACATACCAAGTACGTAATTTATTCGTTCAACCTAGGTTAAAATGACTTTTTGAACACTCATGTTTTGTAAAAAATCTGTTTTAAACTATCAAAACACGTTTATATTGTCGTTTTGAACAAGTGGTGAGTCAATGAAAACATTGTAGTTGTAACGTTTGTTTTAAATTTACCGTTTTGTTCAAACATATTATGAATTTTACAGTTTCACCCCCGACAAAATAGGCAAATAATAACATTTTGAACATTGTAACGCCACATTTGCAATTTTGGAATGCACTTTTTAATTTGCATCTTAACATTTTAAGCTTTGTAACAACCTTTGTATTCTAAAATGCGTTTTGCAACTTTGCAGCTGAAGGATATGCATCATTTGGCTTTTTACAGTTTTTGGATAAGCATTGCATTGCTGATCGCTGAAAGTGGATATGTATTATTTTGCTTCTTAACCGACGTTATGTACCATTCAAATTTCCTCACAGATTTTATTGTCGCTATCTACAACAGTCAAAACGTGGATTAGTATAGTGCATATAATTTGCATGTGTATATAATTAGATTGCTGCATATAATTTGCATTTTGCGACTTTACATTTTAAGAATGTGTATCTTTTCTGCATTTAAGAGTTTTTAGATATGCATTGCTTTGCTTTTGGCTGAAAGTGAATATGTGTCATTTTGCTTCTTAATCGGTAATATGTACTATTGAGATTTTCTCAAAGATTATATTTTCTCCCTCTGCAGTAGTCAGATCGAATCTTTTTTCTCACCCTTCAAAGTCGATCGATAACATCAGAGCTGCACAGACCTTCCCCGTTTTCGTAATTACGATACCCTAATACTCCAGCTCTTTCATTTGTACATATGTACCAATTTTGTTCCATAGCTTGAATTTTCTCCCACTGCACCAGTCAATAAAATGTCATATTTTCCTATCCATCACCCTTACGTCAAAACTGCATGTCACCCAATGGTCACGGGACAGGGCAAATGAATATTCCCCTCACTCCACTGCCCCAGTTTGCGTATGTACGTATGCATTTTATCGATTTTCGTTTCTTCCTTATAAATCCGATAACGGGGTGTAGGACTAAACCCGGGTATATCGCAACACGTTATATCCACCACCACTCGTCCTCCGCTTAATCATCGTCCACCCTTCTTCAGTCTGTCACATATGTAGCTTTATGCTTTCTCTCTCTATCTGTACCATTGGTATCGATCTTGGTAGACAATAACCAGGTATACATATAACTACACACACATACACTACACTTGCACAGCTTAGCTATTTTCCCTTTATAGTTTAGTTTTATCACTCTTTCGCTCTGACATGTATGTATATCTGTACTGTCTATCTATCTTCTTTCATCTTCACTGCACAGTATATCTGTATAATTGTGTATAATTTTATGCCGTTTTGGTTTTGCATCTTAACATTTCTTTGTTGTTTTTGCAACTTAACATTTTTATGTTTGAAATGATTTTTCGACTTTGCATCTTACCGTTTTTGACTATGCAGTCTAACATTTTCATCTTTGAAATGCTGTTTTGACTTTGCATGTTAACATTTTTGACTTTATAACTTATTATTTTCATCTTTGAAATGATGTTTTGACTTTGCATGTTAACATTTTTTGATTTCCTAACTAGACACTCTCATCTCTGCATCTTAACATTTTTGACTTTTAACTTAACATTTTCATCTTTGAAATGCTATTTTGACTTTGCATCCTAACATTGTTGACTTTGTAGCTGAATATTTTCATCTTTGACTTTGCATCTTAACATTTGTTACGTTATACCTTAACATTTTCATCTTTGCATTTTAAGATTTTTGACTTTTTTAACTTACCATTCCCATCTTTGCATGCTGTTGTGACTGACTTTTAGTCGCAAAATTTATAACTTTGCAAAATACATTTTTTCATAATTCGACTTTGAAATGCATTTTTGAATTTGCATGTTACAACCTTTTTTTTCAATTTTTATTATTATTACCGGCGATTTGGGTGATTAGATCTGCCATTTTTTCTATTCCATTTATAATTGCACGGCCCCTCGGACATGTGATGGGAGTACATACTAACTACTTCCAGAATTCAAAATTTACTCGAGTGTATTTTAATGTAAGTGTTTTTACACTTTGCGAAAATGTGTATTGATCAATTTTTGGCAAACTGAAAGTCTACTTTTTTATAATTACAAATAATAGGTAGTATTTATGTTTATACGTATGTGATGCGAGCAAAATATGTAGTCTCTTTTTAAACACCATTTTCAACCATACAATGTGTCAATGTGACGTGATTTTTGGAAGTTTTAAAAAATAAAAAAAATGCTGTAAATACGCTTACATCATGGTTAGCTACATGCTGAATCTCATACAACAGACAGTAGGTAATCACTGAATAAAGTACATCTTTCTATCATAGACGTCTATATATATATAGGAAGAAAGGATGCCTTTCAATCATTAAAACAGTGGATGATTCAATTATTATACCTTTTTTCCATTTACTTATAATTTTGTGATTATTTTGTCCCTCCGCTAATGATTAATTTACACTTTGTTAATCAACTTTTCATACAAGATATAAACCAGAATCACACCGCGAGCGGAGAGAAGCAGAAGTTTCAAAACTGTTTCCAAATGCTCCCAGTTCTACTAGCAAAGTAAACAGCTATCTTTGCGTGGCCCCTCCGATTGAATGTCTCTGCATTGGGTGAGTTCAGGAACCCTCGGTTCTTCAGTTTGTACATACGTACCATTGAATTTGATCATTTTTTTATGTTCTCACTCAACGGTGAGCCCTTATAACCCGTGTATCCTACACACAGACCTACACACGTAGAATAATCCAATCGCACTTGAATGAAGTTTGATTTATCCCATTGGATTGTACTATGCGTACATACAAACTATTGAATTTGAGCATTTTTTTCATTTTCTCGCTATACGGAGCGAAAAGTTCCTCAAACCCGTGTATCTTACACTTATACACACACACACACACACACAAACTACTATCCTACAGTTCTTCATTTGTTTCTCTCATCACTCTTTGACTCCATCATGTATATATCTCTATGCTTTCTCCCTATTCTTTCTCTCTCTGTTGAAATGCTTTATCCACTTCGCATCTTAACATTTTGAACTTTGTTACTTGACATTTTTCTGTTTGAAATGTTATTTCGACTTTGCATCTTAACATTTTTGACTTTGTAATTTAACATTTCGACTTTGCATCTTAACATTTTCATGTTTAAAATGCTATTTCAACTTTGCATTTTAACATTTTTGACTTTGTAATTTAACATTTCGGCTTTGCATCTAAACATTTTTGACTTTGTAATTTAACATTTCGACTTTGATTCTTAACATTTTTGACATTGTAATTTAACATTTCGACTTTGCATCTTAACATTTTTGATATCAATCTTTCAACTTTGCATCTTAACATTTTTGAAAGAAATTTTAAAATAAAATGCTGTAGATACGCTTACGTCATGGTTAGCTACATACTCATTCTCATACAACATGCAGTAGGTATTCGCTAGTACATCTTATAGGAGAGGGCACTTGTCAATCAATAAACGGAATTTGCATTCAAATTTTTACAAACAATTTCAATTCCCTCCTCATTGGACTTTTCCCATCAGTTTTTATCATTATGATTACATCTGTCATTTTAGGCAGTAGAATGTCATACTTGCACAATGGGAGTACATAGTAAATATTTCCAAAACTTTACTCAATTCAAGTGGCAATTAACAAAGCCAGTGGCCCTCCGATTAAATGACTCTGCATGGAGGGAAACTGTCAGTTCTTCAATGATTTTCTCCCTTCACGGTGAACATAGTCCTTCAAATTGTCGGGTTCCTCCAATTGAATGGGGTGAGTTGGGGAACCCTCGGTTCTTCATTGATTTTGTCAATCCACGCTGAACCTAACCCATCGAACCCGTACACAGTTCTTGACTATACCATGTTGTTGAAATGTTATTTCGACTTTGAAGCTTAACATTTTTGACTTTGCATTGTACCATTTTTGACTTTGTAATTTAACATTTTTGATATCATTTGCATGTTTTGACTTTGCATCTTAACATTTTTGATATCATTTCCATGTTTCGACTTTGCATCTTAACATTTTTAACTTTGCATCCTAACATTTTTGATATCATTTCGATTTTGTATCTTAACATTTTTGACTGCATCTTAACATCTTTGACTTTGCATCTTAACATTTTTGATATCTTAACATTTTTCAGAATTCTACATTCACTTGGTTCATATGCAAAGTGGATATTTGATGTGTCAATGTGACGTGGAAATTTTAATAATAAACATGCTGTAAATACGCTTAAATCTTTTTCATGCTCAATCTCATACAACAGACAGTAGGTAATCACTGCATACATCATTTAGGAAGAAGGGGCACTTTTCAATAAAGGAACTTTGCATTCAACTTTTTCACCCTGGCATACTTTTTCAATCGCTAGCTTTTTGGATGAATACATCTGTCATGTTTTCTATTGCACACCCCCTCGGCAATGTGAGTACATACTAATTATTTTCAATCTGTAAAGTGAAGTTTTAAAATCATTTCAGTCGAACTGCACTAGCATAGCCCCTCCAATTGAATGTGTCAGCATGCGGTCCGTGAGGGACAGTTGTTCAATGGGCACTATTGATTTTTTCATTTTCTCCCTTCAAACCCGTGCATTCAACTACCCTACAGTTTGTGATTTGTTCATCACTCTTTGACTATGTACCTCCATGCATTCTATCTCTGCACACACACACATTCTACTACTCTGCAGTTTTCGATTTGTTCCTCGCATCACTCTTTGACTCTGTATGTACCACCATGCTTTCTTTTTCTCACACTGTCCCGACTATCTACACCCGGCTGTGTCGAAACTAGGATTTTGTGTGACTGGAGAGAACGTTGTATACAGAGGGTAAGCTTTGGTTAAACCATAGGCCATCACTCTTCGACTATGTACTTCCATGCATTCTACCTCTGCACACACACACACACACATTCTACTACTCTGCAGTTCTCGATTTGTTCATATTCTCATCACTCTTTGACTATGTACCACCATGCTTTCTACCTCTGCCGTATCGTGATTCAAAAATTCACCCCGAACGTCTTTCGTATTCACTTCATCGTACTTTTCATTCTCTATCTTTCTCACACTGTCCCGACTCTCTACACCCGGCTGTGTCGAAACTAGGATTTTGTGTGACTGGAGTAAACGTTGTATATAGAGAGTAAGCTTTGGTTAAACCATAGACCAGCAGAGGGTAAGCTTTGGTTAAACCATAGGCCTTTCCAATGGTTTACCCAAAACTTACCCATGTACATATGGCATCACTGTGTTCTGCAGTCTCTCCGTCTTTCTCTCTTTCCACTTCCGCAATACAGTGTTAATTACATAGGTACTTGCATTTGTTAATTTGATTTAATTTTACTTTAATTTTATTTTATTTTATTTTATTTAATTTTAATTTATTTTTTTTAATTTCATTTTAATTTCGTTTTTTTTAATTTAATTTTAATTTCATTTTAATTTCGTTTAATTGCATTTATTTTAATTTAATTTTAATTTCATTTAATTTAATTTTAATTTAATTTTAATTTTAATTTAATTTTAATTTACTTTAACATTAATTTAATTTTAATTTAATTTTAATTTTAATTTACTTTAATTTTAATTTTAATTTAATTTTAAACGTAATTAGGGGGGGGGGTATTAATTAGGGGGGGGGTATTAATTACATTTAATTAAGGGGGGGGGTAATATATGAACAGCCCCTGGTGGGGGGGAGGAGGTAAGTTGTGGGCAGCCCTTGGATGGATTCGCTCCTTATATATTTATATGGTCTGCTGATATCTATCGCCACTGTAACTGCAAAATGTTTCAAATCTCTAGTCTCAGTTAAGCGTTGACATTGTCCACGTCTATTCTTACATTTTTTAAAACGGTGGAGTCATAATGTACAAGTTTTAAAAGTAGAAAACCCAATTCAATTTTTAAATATAACACATGCAATCAATAATACTGGGAAAATGGATTTAAACCTTTTCAATTTAAGGTATGAGTGGAACATGTTGCAGTTACAGTAGCGATATATACATAAAAAATCATGTAATAGAACTAATTAAACCTGATTTCAGTTTTGGAAAGAGTAGGATATATTTAAGTCATTTCAATATTCATAGCTTTTACAAAATATTCAATCATTTTGGTTTAACTTCAAGTTTTAAGTTTTACTGAAAAATACTTTGGATCATAGCATTCAATGAACTATACATAATAACACTCCAACCTTAGTCTCTACAAATATTATGCATCACAAAACTGCAAGTATACTGTCATAGCGAAAGTAACGAATTACCACGTAACCAAATATGAAATATGTATAACAGAAAAGCCCATCATACAAATCTTTAATAAAAAATTAACTGCACCAAATCCCGGATTGAAGTAGTGTACGAATAGCTGGATGACACGGAGGTCCTCGCACGTTTCTGTCAATATTCGTTGTAGACCCCAGGGGATACACCTGTATTTATTAAACGTCATGGTGTAAATTACACGGTTCGTAACTACACACATTAGAATGTACATAAAAAGAGCCACATATAATGGCAGATTTTGCTTTACGACAGCCTGACTTGTTACTTTGTAGCTTCTGCATGTATCTGGACGTCCCATCGACTTTGAATAGAAGATATGGAAAAAAGCAAATAATAGTAAATCCACTATGGTATACAATACACACGCTACTGAAAAGACTGAAAAACAACACAGAGTCTAGAAGGAGACAAAGCCATTTCACAGCCATCCATTTTTCCACTACGATAACGTCACATAAAAATGGGTAGATGAAGATGGGAATTCTTGGGTCGTACAAACAAAGCCCTGGCATTGCTAGTTCTGTGCAAATAATTAGCACTGGGGAATAAATTGCAAACAGTTTCCGGATACTCGTTTGCGAGTTTGATCCTACAAAGTCATCTTTAATTTAAAGTAAAATCAGACATTACTCTCATAGATTGCCAAAACACACAGAACCCAAATTTTTTGAACGCCTTCATGCTTTTTTGTTGAACGATCACAATAGCACGAATATCACAATTACCAGACTCTACCCTATTGCAAGTATAAACAGTGATGGAGCATAGGCTATTAGCCATAATATAGCCCAGAAGGATAAGCCCAGAACGCTCAAGCCAAAATGATCATACCTAAAGGATCAGGCCAGAAGGTTTTGGCAGAAACGTTTAGGCGCGAAGGCTCCGGTGGAAATGCCATAGCAGGAAGGCTCAGGGCAGAAGTACAGACCGGAATTCTCACACCAGAAGGCTCAGTGACACCCCATCACGGGACTGACGATAATTACGTGTAATAAATCATGTATTTCCGAAACTACAATTTATTTCGAATAGAATTCGACTAATATCCGTCAGTAAGACGGGTGGTTTCATAAATAAACAAATTCATAATATAATGTACCTAATTAATTAGTAGTCTAAATAATGTAATTATAACATAATATCGCCAAAATGAAGGAATAGTTTACACGGTAGTTAAGGCAACCCTGTTCCTATTCCGAATTTAACATTCACTAGTGAATATGGCTCTGCCCATGGGAATATACTGGTTTAGTTTCCCACGGTCCTCCCACACGATGACGGTATTGATGTTAGGACTTTCACAGATCACTGAAGATGATCATCTTCAATGGTCGGATGCAGAAACTTATGAGTCCTGACACTCTGACTTAGAATTATCAAATTTATCCTCAGGTAAGTACACTTTAGTTCGGGTGGAGCACCACTAAGTCCTGTTTTACCAGAACTAGTTCCCACGATGAGCGGCGTGGGGAAGTTCCCACGCTATGGGCCGCTTACGGCCACGCCCAGCCGACTCGCCCGTCGGACCACCAGTTGGTGGAGGCGTGGGACAACTTCGGACACTCCAGGGAAGGAATCGATTGACAACTGGGATAAAGGAATCTTTACTTCACTGGTACTTCTGCTCTCTTTCCCTCCCAGACTGCTTCCAGCACTTGACCAATCGCGGGCGTGGGAAGTCGTTCACAAGCCTTAGGACAACTCACTCTACTTCCCACGCTATACCTCTGTCCAGGCGTGGGGGAATACACGGATCTCGGACTGGCTTCACTCTTGGAGGGCGTGGGAAAATTCTCCACTGCTGACTACTTGGCTAACTTGACTCACTGGTCTACTAGGGTCTGCATTACTGATCCTCAAAAGCTCTCGCGCTCTTGATCACTGGTTTCAGGTCACACTCTGCACTGCAATGATTATGCCATGAATAATAAACTCTGGAGTCCCGAGAAATCTCTTGACCAATGTCCAAATTTTTGATTGGGGAAGTATTCACACTTTATTGTACATAAATTCATCAATGACTCGAATCCACAATCACTCCATCCTTTTTGTAATTTACTAAGGCACCGAATGGATACTTTAATCTAGCGAAAGACCCAATTCCTTTTCTTTACTAATAATATATACTATTAATATTATCATTAAACTAGAAACTATAGAAATCACTACATAAACTAAAGCCCACACGGCTTTGGAAATTGAAAGGAAGGAGAAGAATTGGGACTGGCACAAATAAATGGCGTGTCTTGAGACAGAGACGGAAAGGCTCACGTTCTTTCAAGTTACTAATCAAGACTGCCTGCCACAGCGGCTTCCTCGAACGTGCCTTATCTTGACCTTTTATCTCCCTGCCATGCCCTTCTTCTCCGTCCCTTCACTTTTCCAATTACTCAGCCAGTTAACTGCGCAAACGACAACTCGTCAGTTCCTGTCGTTTTGCCGGCTTTAAAATTCGTCGACCCGATTCCCTCTGGACAGACTCTTTTCAGTGGGGCGGTCCCTGAGTCCTCTGGTAGAGGTCTCGCGGATCGCATATTGGGAAATTGAACCTTACAAATATAAGAAAAATATTTTAGATACCGAAGTGTAATTGGAAATCGAATGTAATAACAGCAAAACATTTTTTACATTTGTACCGTGTTCCTGTATTTTTATTAACTAAACCTAACAACTGACGCAATCCCACACGCATGAATTCAATTTAATAAAGAGGATCTTATACTAGCTAAAACCGTCAACGATGGCTGACGGATTTTTTGAGCTCCCAGAGGACCTTCATGACTTACAATTAGTTTGAATTATACTTGAGATTGCGTGCGTGTGATTTAAGGACTAAATAATTCGCTACGCATGTAAGTTACTGACCAAGTGGGTCAACCATTGTGGTACGTTTCACTTGGAAAGCAACTTTTCACTTGAAAAGCAACTTTTTAATTTTAGTCTGTGCGACAGCTTGCATTAAAAATTAAAACGGTAGCCAAAACTTTGAACTTGCAGTCTTATGATGTAATATTTGTTGCAATGTAGAAGTGAATTGGTAGTTTGTAGCAAGTGCATCTTGTACTTAGAACAAAAGTCAGCAATGATTAACCTTATGACCATTCCAGCTTGTGTGCTCCTTTTATTTCTCCGGTTGTCTACCAGCATCAAAATTGACGTTGGAAACTCAGCTACAGAGTTACAAAGCATCCTCTTTCCCCTCCGAACTTGCCAGTTCGTAATTACGACAGATAATAGTCCCACTCAAGTTCAGTTGACAAGAGTATCGGAACTGAACATAATTCTCAGTAACTTCGAATCCGCAGTTCAACATTTCAACGACATCGATAGGATCCACAAAACCATTTTCCTGCGATATCAAGAGATTTGCTTTGTGAGCATTTCAATTCCAGTCATGTCTAAAGATAACATAATAAATTTATCTGCGCCTTTCAAAACATCTGAATCATCTTTGTGGGTCCAAAATCATCAACGAGATATCCACATTTTATTGACCCACGGAAATATATCAGAAATAAGGGCCGTGTACAGAGTTAACACACTGTGCGTGTTCCCGTTGAACTACATTTTGCTTAATTTTAAAAGTACTTTTGATCTAACTAAACCTTCATTCGATGTGATGAGAGTATACTCCCGAATGCACGGCTTCGATATATTTATCGAAAAGTATAAGATGACTAGCACCGGCTGGGACACTTCCTACTCCAAAATTTTGAAACAGTTTCAGAAGTCTCGACGCAATTTTCATGGAACGTCAGTAACATCCGATTACACCGAAAATCCAAAGGTCCCAAACTATGTACGACAGTTTACGATATCGCAATTCTATGCTTACAAGGGTAATGTCCATGGAATTACTGACTATAAAATTATGTACGTTCTTGCGGAGCATTTAAATTTTACACTTAAAATAGGCAGCAGCAGGGACGGTCCAACCTTAGAAAGAATGTGCTCACAAGGATTTGTGGCGACATATGTTCTCACTGTACATTACAGCATATTGTCCCCCATGGTTACGGTAGGAAGAGAAAATTATCAGTTGTTTTACACTGTAAGCACCGCTCAAGACGTCCCCGTGTGCTTTCATGATCTTGTTCAACCATTTCAGCTAAAAACATGGATTGCTTTCCTCTTTATCCTTTTTCTGTTCGTTATATTTTTAAAGTGGAGCCTTCGTTCGTCGGCACTTACTTTTCGTGAAGCACTACAGGTAGCACTGTGCCCGTTTGTAAATCAGATTATGCCTTTTAAACCAATGTGTGGACCAGTTCGTTCCTACACGTTGTGGGTGATGAGCTCCATATTTGTAAGCATTGTGTTCACAAGTAACATGTCCAGCTTTAAAATAGCCCCCTCCCCTATTCGAGAAGAATCAAAGTCACTCGATGATCAAATAAGGGATCAGTACCAGATTTATGCCAGCAATATGCCCTCGCTACAGAGAATAGTCAACCAAATCGTGAGCTTAAATACGATGAATTCTAGCATCATTAAAAAGCACCAGCGGCTATTAGACCATGCCGTTGATACTGTTACATGGGGCAATAATCCTGGTAGTTTTAGACGAGCATTCGAAAGCAACCGATTTTGCTTACTTATACCTCGAATGTATAAGCCCCTCTTTACAGAAAGGGCCTTCAGTCTTTTCCGGCGCCATTCTTTTCTTGGAATTGAAAAGTTCTTTGAACATCCCAGCGCATGGGAATTCTGTCTTTCAAACGTGGATGTACCATTAGAAGTGTTCCAGAATATTCTAAATGCTGGAATTTTTAACTTATGGTGGAACCTTAAAGTCCAGATTGGTCAAAGGAATACTATCCAATTGTTTGAGAATGAATTTAATGGCATACTGGAATCTGAAGAAACGGAAGGAACATCTCTCTCACTTGCTGATCCTTTAATTATGTCTGGATTCTATTGTTTTTTCATTGGAATCGGATTTGGAGCCTTGGCTTTAACTATTGAAAAATTTTTGCCAGATTTTCGAAAACGCATCGGGTACTTGTTAGCAGCTGCAGTCACAAACGCAAGAGCAATTATGCATCTGTTCCTTGCCATCTTCGGTTATAAATGAAACACCTAGTTTCAGCTATGTTACGCCTACTAGATATCAGACCCTTCTAGTTTCTTTTGCGTACAGTTATACATGAAAGACTATTGTATTGCATCTCTAACGTAGTACGAATGGAACACACTGTTTCAGGTGTTGTATTGTCAAATTTTTTCGAAATGGGCACGGAGGAGGCGTTCCCAAATTTTAAATGGTCCATAGAGCATGGAGTATTCGGCTCACGAACCAATGGGAGCGGGCCAAAAGAGATTTGGGAACGCTTCCTCCGTGCCCATTTCGGAAAATTTTTACAATAGTTCTTCATCTGATGTAATGGACGTTAACATTGAGACATCGCAATAAGCAAAGCCCCACATTGCCAATACAATGGCAATATCATAAATGTTTTTACGAAATTGGTCTCTATCCTGCTTCTGTTCACAAATACTACATATTCTTTAATTCAATTATTACTAATAGTATATCATAAAATAATTATTGTAATAACAACTCTTGTTGAAACGCCAGACCTGTTCGCGCATGTATGGGAACCACTGCTCACAATTACAAGCTTTCGCCACTAACCATTCAGAAACAAACATTAACAAAAAATTTCATTTTTAATTTCCAACACTTCAAATCTTTTTATGTATGTTTACTAGAGAGAGAAAGACGAACTTTATTAACAAAACAAAGCCATCACTGTCCTCCAACGAGGATAGCCCAACGGACTCACTATACGTATCAGAATTTTTTTTTAACAAAGTTTATATTTGCAACATAGGTTATAAATTATATGTTTCTCTCTTAATGTTATTTGGAATGCATAACTTGGATACGAATGTCAGTTAATTTAAATCCTGTTTCGACTGTCGAATCGAAATCTTGATCAAGTCATTCACGGACTAAAAAGAAGTTCAAGTAAAAAGAACACACTTTTGCAATGCAATGTAGCAAAATCAATAATATAAATACATTTTAACCGGTTTTGCATTTAAGGTATGAGTGGACTTGGCACATTTTGCAGTCACAGTAGAAATAGATAAAACAGTAAATATCAATTTTGAAAAAGTTGGATACTTTCAAGTTGATTTAATATTCATAGCACCAACAAAGTATTCAATCATTTTGATTTAATCCCGAGTTTCAGGTATTACTGATAAATAATTTCGTTAATCATACGATGCGGTGAATGTAGGTTTAACTACTGACACCCCAACTTAAGTCTATAAATATCATGCTTGACTTCAAAGTAGACACAAGTAATATTTTAAAGATACATTGTAGACATAAAAGCATAAACGAATTCATAATCATGCTTTAAGACTATTTGTATCAAGAACTTGGCATAATATCCAATGCACAAGTAGTACTCTAAGAAATCTCAGAAAGCGAGCAGTAATTTATATTATTTGTAAATTAAATTCGGACTTGCTTGCTCAGCATCGTAAGTTTGTTATAATTTGTGTGAAGCAACTGAACCAGAGCTACAATGGCAATGTCATGGACCTTCGTACATAATAAATTTGGTCTCTATCCTTGTTCTATTCACAAAGACTACAAATTCTTTAAATAAGTTTTTAAATACAGCATTTTTGGATCTTGCGCTGTTCCTTAAAAGTAATTATTTAAACAACTGCTTCATTCAGTTTTACACAATCGGTGACGTCATTGACTACGCACAATTTAGAAACCCTATTGCTATATCGAACAAAAATGAAAAAAATCGATTGGAAAATACCCCGGTCGCTCAGCAATTGGAGTTTCAGAAGTAGCAACAGAATTTCATGCTAATGCTACGCTTTAGTTGTTACCCTAGGAGAGTGCCATAAGTTCACAGAAGCTGAACCTTTACGTGGTAATTTCAATGACGTCTGGTCTTTGACGCTGGCTAATATTTACCCACAATGGATTATCGCAAATATTAACGAGAGATGCTTAAGTTCGACAGATCACAACATCATTGAAAAGATTCTTAAATCAATAATTGCATTCAGCAAGGAACAAGAATTTTTTCCACTGTTTTTGCGAACAACTTACAGAAAAATTTCTTTCCGTTCAAATTCCAATACTTTGGATCGTTCAGTCAAATTTTATTGCACATCTGTTAAAATTGGGCCTTGAAATTACAACACATACGTCACATACTGGATCCCGAAAAGTCAATATTACGCTCTTCCTGTTGGTATGTGCCATCTTTTAGCACTTGCCCGATACAAAATCCAATTGGGAAGATATACGTGGAATTTTGGACCTTATGGTTTTGAAATACAAGAACTCTTAATGATCCACGAAAGTAATACTCCCTTTGACCGACTTAATCCAGGAATGTTGTCAGCAGCAACGTATGCATTCCTTACTTCACCCTTAAACTACTCTCATATAGACATGGAATATATTGAAGGTCCTCATATATACAACTACGTTGATTACGATCTACTTGGATATCAAGCCTTTCAAGCACCACACTTGAATTTATACCCTGTTGGACAAACAAAGCCTTACAAGTTCATAACGAAGCACAACGTACACGGAAAGAAGAACCAATTGGAGATTTTGACTTCGCCCATTCAGACTTCTGTTTGGTATTTCATTGTTTTTGGGTCGCTGGCGCTGTCAAGTACGCTTACACTTGCTCAAATACAGAACAAAGACAAAGTCAATGTAATGTGGGGGAAGCTGTTTCAAAACTATGCTTACAATTTGATTAGAACCTTCGGGGCTTTGACAGACATCGATATGCGGACACTTTGTCAAACTTCTTAAAATAGTTTAAGTAATACGCATAAGGTTAAAATATTGTACATATTATTTGCCTTCACTACACTGTGAATAAAAGTTAAACAATTGGCACGCCAACTAATAAATATTTGAAAACTATAGAATCGGTAATAATCATTTCCTATATTCATACAGTACAGGTAATTTTATAACCATAAAACATATTTTACTTTCGTACCCTGTACTATAATTCCAATGACTAGATGTGATACATTATGCATTCCCTGAGACAAGAATTCAATTTGGTAAAAAGGATCTTAATCTGGCTGACGACCCACGAGCCGATGACTAATCGCATGTTTTGAACTCGCAAATGACTATTACGAAGATTAAATTATGTATACTTAAAACTGAGCGTGTTACTTAAGCTTTAAATAATTTACTACGTCTGTTCGTTGCTGACCACGTACGTAAATCAGTTAACTGTAAGTAGTATATTTCATTTGACAAGCAACTATTGAACTTTAGTTTGTGCGATAGCTTGCGTTGAAACAGTTGCCAAAACTTTGAACTAATAACTGATAACAGTATTAATATTATCATCGTTGCATTGAGTAACATTCAGAAAATTCAAAACTAAACTGGGTAAAAAAGTAAAAACCAATTTTTTGCTGCTCTCCAAAGTGCACTTTGAAAACAAACTCAACAATGATTAACTTTGTGACAATTTCAGCTTGTGTGCTTCTTTTATTTCTGCATTGGTCTTACAGCTTCAAAATTGACATTGGAAACTCGGCTACAGAGTTAAAAAGACTCCTCTTTCCACTCCGTACTTGCCAGTTTGTCATTACGACTGACAGCAGTCCTACTCAATTTCAGTTGACAAGAGCATCGGAACTTAACGTGATTCTAAATCATTTTGAGTCCTCAGTTCAAAATTTCAACGACATTAATAAAAACCATATAAAAATTTTCCTGCGTTATCAAGAGATTTGTTTTGTAATCATTTCAATTCCAGTGATGTCTAAAGATGACGTAATAAGTTTATCCGCACCGTTCAAAACATCTGAATCATTTAGGTTAACACAAAATAATCAACGAGATATCCACATTTTAATGACCCATGGAAAGTCAAAAATACGGGTGATGTACACACCTGGTGCATTGTGCGTGCTTCCACTAAACTACATGTGGCTTCATTTTACAAGTACTTTTGAGCTGAATGAACCTTCATTTAAGGTGTTCAGGGTGTACTCCCGAATGCACGGCTTCGATATATTTAAAAAAAAGTATAAGATGACTAGCAACGGCTGGGACAAATCCTACACCAAAATTCTGAAGTATTTTCAGAAGTCTCGACACAATTTCTATGGAACGTCAGTTACATCCGATTACAACGAAAATCTGAGGGTAGCAAGTTATGCTCGATATGCGACGATATCGGATTTCCATTCGTACAAGGGCGGCATCCATCAAATTGCAGACTATAAAATTCTGTACATTCTTGCGGATCATTTTAATTTTACACTTAAACAAGACATCAGCAGTGAGTCCCCAATCCTGATGAAAATGTGCTCAGAAGGATATATTAAGACATATGCTCAAGCTTTTCAGTACAACGTATTTGTCCCGGTGGTTACGGTAGAAAGAGAAAATTATCAGTTGTTTTACACTGTAAGCACCGCTCAGGATGTCCCCATGTGCTTTCATGATCTTGTTCAACCATTTCAGCTACAAACGTGGATTGCTTTCCTCAGCATCCTTTTTCTGTTCGTCATATTTTTAAAGTGGAGCCTTCGTTCGTCGGCACTTACTATTCGTGAAGCACTAGAACTAGCACTGTGCCCGTTTGTAATTCAGATTATGCCTTTTAAACCAAGGTGCGGACAAGTTCGTTCCTACACATTCTGGGTGATGAGCTCCATATTTGTAAGCATTGTGTTCACAAGTAATATGTCGAGCTTTCAAATAGCCCCCGCCCCCGTTAGAGAAGGAGGGAGGTCACTAGATGATCGTATAAGAGAGCAGTACCAGATTTATGTCAACAATTTACCTGTGAAACGTAGTTTTGTCAATGCAATGGTGAGTCGGAATGCGGGGAAGTCTAGCATCATTAAGAAGCACCAGCGGCTGTTGGACCATGCTATTAATACTAGAACATGGAGCAGCACTCCTGGTAGTTTTAGACGAGCTTTCGAAAGCGATCGCTTTTGCTTACTCATACCTCAGCTCTACAAGTCTTTGTTCACAGAAAGGGCCTTCAGTCTTTTCCAGCGCCATTCCTTTCTTGGAAGTGAAACGTTCTTTGAGAGTCAGTTGGTATGGGAATTCTGGCTTCCCAACGTTGATGTGCCATTAGAAGTGTTTCAAAATATTATAAGTACTGGAATTTTTAGCTTGTGGAGGAACATTAAACTCCAGATTGCTCAAAAGCTTACTATGACACTGTTCGATGAATTTCCTAAAAATCTGGAATTAGAAGAAGCAACACCTCTTCCACTTGATGACCATTTAATTATGTCTGGATTCTATTGTTTTTTTATTGGAATTGGACTTGGAACCTTGGCTTTAACCACTGAAAAATTAAATTCATCAGCTTTTCGACAACGCATTAAGTACTTGTCAGCAGCTGCAATCACAAACTCAGCAGCATGCCTCCGTTCCCTTCACCAGTATTTGGTTACCAAAATATGGGTTACAAACTAGCTTAGTGCTTCTGGATATAAGATTATTTTAGGGTTTTGTTTTCGTTCTTAAAGTGGACGATGAAACGAAGGACCCCTTATTATTTTGGTTTAATGGTAAAACAGTATTGCACGCTGTTGAAATTATTTTAGTTTTGCAACTCTTGTAATTGAAATGTACACCTTTTGATGCTGTAAAAAGCATATTTTAATTTAGATTTGAAGAATTATTGTGTAAATTACTTAGTTCGCAAGATTTAACATGCAGCGTAAATTCCAGTTGTTCACGCACCCAAAGGAGTTTTAAGTAATTAGTTTATAAGCTTGTTCGCTACATGCCACCATTGCGTGGTTATTTGCCAATATTATATTAAATTTTGTATTAAATTATTAGTATTTCTACACAACTTTGTAGTTGAAAATGAATGTTGGAGCTAATTCCAAATTGGTTCTAATACCTTTTTGTATATCAATGTACATATACATATATTGGTTTGTATTGCAGTACTCTATTACACACACTCTATCATATATTAAAGCATATTAAATGATGCCGGATGTGAAATTAAAGTTGATAATGCTTTATTTAACCTAACCACAACGATATTATGACGGGACAACTTATAAGCATTTTAATGGAAATTGACGTATGTACATACATGTTATTTTTCTAACCTTTTGAAATTGGCACCTCCCCATGAACTTACAGGCTATACAATTTTCTGTACTTTCTTCAGGAACATTTTTTTACACAAGCAGCCAGATGTGGGAATTTTTTACTTTTTGTTGAATTTGAAATTCTTGAGTCTACAAAAGAGTAGTAGCACATTGTTTGAAATTGAATTTTTTTAAATCCGGAAACAACTGGATGCAACATCCCTATTTACTGATCTTTTAATTACGTCTGGATTCTATTGTTTTTTATTGGAGTGGGATTTGGGGGCCTTGGCCTTAAAGACGATAAAAATTAAAGCCAGGTTTTCAAACACGCATCCTGTACTTGTTAGCAGCTGCAACCACAAACACGAGAGTGATTATGCATTCGTTTCCTACCATTGTCGGTTTTAAAAGAGATGGTTTTACTTAGGTGACGGCTATATACTTGATATTAAACCCTTCTAGTGTGGCTAGGCTAGGCGCCCAACACTGCCACGCGGTGAATGTACATATGTTTAACTACTAACACCCAACTTAAGTATCAACAATAAATGTATTATTCTGCTTGACCAATCTTATTTCAAACCATTCAGAAGTAATAATTTTAACTACCTTTTTATCCATACACGCCTAACGCTTGTCAGGGAATTTAATCGCCATGCTTTATGACTATGTATACCAAGGACTTGGCATACTATCCAATGCACAAGTAGTATTTTGAGAAATCACAAAAGGCGAGCAGCAATTTTAATTTATAAATTAAATTCGGCTTGCTTACCTCGCATCGTGAGTTTCTTTAGTTTGTGTGAAAAAGTTT
This sequence comes from Dicyrtoma fusca, assembly GCA_034695205.1. Taxonomy (NCBI): domain Eukaryota; kingdom Metazoa; phylum Arthropoda; class Collembola; order Symphypleona; family Dicyrtomidae; genus Dicyrtoma; species Dicyrtoma fusca. The sequence continues at coordinate 19,974 of JAQFZC010003082.1, forward strand.
GATTGAATCAGAGCGACAGTGGCAAAGTCAACCATGTTTGTAATAAAATTGGTCTCTATTCTGGTTCTATTCGGGCTATTGTAAATCACTAGGACAAACTACTACAGCTAGGTCAAACTAGGACACCTAGAAGTTGCCACATTTCCA
>JAQFZC010003083.1:0-20107 GCA_034695205.1 Dicyrtoma fusca
CGAAGAACTGCCAACTCGTTGGCCCCATTATTATGACTACATACATTAGTATCTTTGCGATAAGCTTGTATCATCTATCTACAATCTAAATAAAATAAGTATATAATCATCCCATATGTGTGTACCGTGTATAGTTTCTAATTTGTGTTGTTCAAAACTCAGCAAGGGGCCTTGCAAGTAAGATGCCACCGAACATTTGGTTTGAAAACATTAGTTGCTATGTATGTTTTACACTTTTTAATTTAGCTAGTACTACGTTTTGTCCGTTTTTACTTGTTTTTTCTAGTGTGAACTATAATAGTTAATAATTACTTTTCTAAAATGTACGGATTACAAAGTTCGTTTGTCGTTTCTGTAACATTCAATTCATATTTAGACTTTTAAGGAAATATTTGGCTCAAATCGCTCAAACATTATTTTTGTTTGTGCACGTTGAATAGAGTAATATTTTCAAGACCCCTACATTTGCGTTTCCCTTTAGATCATGGTCGCCCAAGTGAAAGCTGGGAAGCAAATGCAAAGGTCTTTGAGCTTTCTCTACGGTATTAACTTATACTTTGGAATTTTGTAATTATATATTAAGTGACTGTAGTGCAGCGTGTTTATATACTTTATTCATATTAATTTGCGTTTCTCAACCTATGCGACCATGTATGTATTGCTTTCTATACATCCATATTTCCATGAGTGGTATTGCTATTTGTGTGTTATGTTTTGAAGAACTCATTGAGATAAGATCCGAGGCCTTCCCAAGTGCTACTTAACGACTTATCTGCACATCCTTGCTTATTAAGAAATAATTTGTTTTCATTAGCAAATCCCATAACTACTGTCTCCTGCCTACCGTGTTCCAACTGCCTAACTAATTGCGAGCTGAATTCTATCCAAAAATATACTATTCTGTGGAAATGATATACGTTTGTGGCTAAGCTTTGTGCGAAAAAACGTCAAGAGGACATTCGTTGGTACAAACTTCAGTTTCCAATGGTTTCCTCTTTGTTGAGGCTGATTTATCTTTTTACTAATTACTTCAAAGCCTGTTTTATGATGCTTTTTATCCCTACTGCGAATGCTAGTTCAAAAATTCAAAGGCAAAACTGTAGGCAAACAATTAATAATTATAATTAACAGAAACATTTGATTTCTTAGTCAGAGAGCAATAACGACTCGATACAGTTACAGTTATAACAAGGTTAAGGGAAAAGTGAAAGTCTACAATAAAACACTGACTTTCACCATATAAAATTTTATCTGAAAAATATTAACAACATATGTAACTACAACAGCAACACAGTCACTAACACTGGCAACGCATGTTCAAGTACACCAATTTTTTCTTTTCCAAGATTGTGTCCATAACCACTGCCAGCATGCAGTTGCCGTTACTAAGGGGTGAAAGTGTAATCCAATTTTTATGATTTTTGTTGCAGGAGCCGAAGGGAGCACGGAGGGCTTGACGCTGCTTCGGATATAAAGCTATTATAGAAAACAACGCAATAATATCCGACTGAGACTTGGAGCTAAAGAGTGAAAGCAAGGAGCGGAGGAAATCTGTGGAGGAACTGTAATGTGAAAATAGAATATAACTTTTGTGTTTGTCATCATCGCATCGTCATCAGGGCAACGCCAATATCTACACAAAGCTTTTGCTTTGGTGCTTTAGATGCTCACGAAACAAAAAACAACAAAATATATAAAAAACTATATAAAATATAGCAAGACAGGAAGAGCGTAACAGCTCTCTCGCCAGTTCGAATCAACCATCGAGTTTCCATTTCCATCTTGGACCCTAATACACATTCTACATTGTGATTCGTTACTTAATCGTAAAGCATATTGTAACAGATTGTGCTGAACTGCTCTCTCTTCGAAAGCCCGCTTTCTCCAAAGCTATACTTTCAAAGCCTCTCCGTCACATTTTAAGTGTTATCATACATGTATGCCTATACTGCACAAGGCTTTCCCTCAGATTTGCTACACAGTTGATACACAGTTACACGGTTCAATTTTAACTTTGGTTTTACATCCAGAAATCCACCAGGATCGTATTGCATATCTCATTACATCGTCAAGAGGAAGAAGCAAAAACTAGGGGTTAGGGATAAAACATTGAATTCTGAGTGTTACACACTTTACGGGCCGGATACAGAGTGAAAGTAGAAAGAAAGTTATTAGGAGTATACTCGTATAATTTTGGGCACTGCAGGAACTCGCTGGTGAAAGCACGTAGGGAGCCATTTAGTCAATATGACGATGAGAATGACGATGGCTTACTCTTCGTGTTCTTGTGTGAGTCGATTTAATCTCAATTCACTCCTTGCCATCCCCTCGATCCTTCTTCTAATCGCTTCTAATCAAGGTAAGCACGCGCTTTCTCTTACATTTTCTTTCTTCTTTCTGTAGAACCTTGGTGCAGTCTTACTTTCTCCTTTTTTATAATCAGGATTTCAAACAAATGGGGGGATCTCTTAGATCTCTTTGATGTGAGAGTTCTTAGGAGAGCCTTCTTTGCAACAGTTTTACAGTCTACATATACCACGGACGGGATCTCATGCAAATATACATCTTTAGGGCGATCTATTCTTAAGACATACTTCATTAACAATAAGTAGACACTCAGACACTATCTATCTTCTGCCTAAGACGTACTGTATCTACTGGCAGCTACCTTTATTGATTTTCTTGGCTAGTATTCGTCTTCGTTTGTTTTCAAGATTCAACTCAGAGTCGCTAATGAAACAATGAAATCTTATTAAAATTTAAAATTTAAATTGCCAGGTACTTTCTTGGGAGCATCGGAATGTTTCGCCTGCATAAATATTTAAGATATTTTGTCGTATCGTATCCAAAAAGCATCTTTAAATAGCAAGTGTTGCATAAGAAAACTGAACAAAAATTAATACATCGAGTGTTTAATGCCACGGTAAGATGTTTAAACCTCAGAACTATTTTTATCAATGAGTTCCCTTGTAAAGTGCAACTGCCGAGAAAAAAATTGGTAAACTGCGGCAACGAATTTTATTCCGTATTTTATTCTTTCCTTCATTCCATTCCGCATTCTTTCTTATTTTCAGATTAGACTAATCGTAAGTAAGAATGAAGCGAAGCATAAAAACAACTCAGAGAAATCGAATTAATTTTTTTCATACGTACAGTGAAAGGCGCTTTCCCCCCGTGCGTTCCATTTATACTTGTATGTGTTTATACTCATAGCCAACTGTTTTCGATCTCTCGTACTTTACGCGTTACGCTTTCACATTCCGTAATAAAAAGCCAAGCAAGTTAGAACACGTTCCACTTCCATGGTTCTATAATCTACTGCCTCGTCTCAGTCCCTCGTCTGCCTCTTGCTAGGGCTTGACTACTACGAATGGGAGTTTAGAAGCTAGCTGCATCCTTCTCTGTTGGGGCTGTGCAATTATAACATCTCTTAGAATACTAAAAGTGGCTGTGAGTGTAAAAATAGAACTCTGAACTTTAAGTCACAAACTATATTGACGTTTCATTACATTCTAAATTACAATTAACGGGTGTATCAACAACAAAATTCAAATTCATTCTCTTCAAATTAGAAACCAATACTTTCAAAAACGTTCAGAAATTAGTAACTAACCCTTTAGGAAGGTTAAAACAAGAAATCATGATTTTCAAAAAATAAAAACTTTAGAAAACAACCTTTTTAAAAAATTTAAAAATTAGTAATTAACCCTTGTAAAAAGGTCGATGAAAACGGAAAATTAGCATGTTCAAAAAGATGTAAAACTAAGTATAATACAGCTTCAAAAAGGTTAATTGTAAGACATGCCAATGAAAGTTATAACATCGCATAAACTACTACTGCTACGAACGACATTTAAAGCTACAAATAATCTTTCAATTTGTAGTAATTAAAAACTATGAATATTTTATACATTAGAGCTTCAGTTTAGTAGTAAAATTGAACAAAATAGTTTTTAAATTCTATCTATTCTTTGGTACGTAAGAGCTAAACGTCCCTCCTTCATGTGATGGCATCGAGGGAGCGACAACGAAAAACGACAAAGAAGAAATAAAATAACGTATGCAATGAAAGTGATCTGCTGTATATAAGCTATGAGCTCGAGTGTTTCATTTCCATTCCATGGTGAGATATGTACATACATACCGAAACACCCTATAGATAAAAGCGTACATACAAATGTGCCTACATTGCCATTCGTATGTATGCATGCACATGGAAGGGTGCGCTTCGTTCGTCCTTCAGACGGCAAACATTTGGGTACAAAAGTTAATAGCTATATTACGTGAACGTTTTTTTTCGTATGGAAACGTAGTACAGTTCTGCTCTTAATAGTATATACATATTACGCTTTTTTTACGCATTGCTTTTATTTTCTTTGGGGATATAAACGCCCAAACCAGCCTTCTCACTCCAGGCTGGCTTTCACCAGGAATAGGAATACACTCTCGTTTTTATTTCTTTTAATCTGCTTAGCAAACGCAGAAAGAATCTCATTCCATGATTTTAATCAAAGTGGTACATTATTAGGCAAACTTACTAGCTTTCACTACTTTCTCCACTTTCACAATATTTTTGCGTACTGCGTTGCTGCGTGTATGGACATAGGCGAAAATTCCCTTTATCAGCGACTTTTAAACTGGTGACACTGCAGATCGATGCTCGCACAGTTTTCAATCGACATTCTTTTATTTACTATGGACAAACAGGAACATATTGATCAATTCAAACAAGACGCATTGCGTATATCTTTTCCAAAAAAATATATTAATTGGGGTTTTATAATTAATTCTATTTCCTCCTTTTTCAAGTACATTCTCACTTTTCACTAACACATTTGTAACCTAGATTTTACTAGCTAAAGTAGAATGATAGCCTTGTTGAAACAGACATCTCTATTTTCCAATTTGTTTAAAAGTTCTGCATGTATCATATATCCTATTACAATGTGTTTTGTAGCTGTCTGCAAGGATGTAAATACCAATTATTGTTGAGAAACTTATTCCGAAATCCCTTTGAAGTACTTACCTTTCTTTTGATAATCCTAAAAGTAAAGCTCTGTTCCTTCAAGCTTTGGCAAACTTTTGTGCGCGTGGACTAGACTTAAAATAAAACTCTTCGACTAGCTCTATCCTTTATGTATCCTTTCAAGCGACATTCAAAGCCAATAACAAAAGAGAAACCGGTGAAAGTTGGAGTGAAAATAATACGAAATTAATACAATGCATTCCAATACAGTTAACCATGCAAACACATGCGTGTTAAGGCACGGATGGGATACGCAGGTAACATACTTTAAATTCCCAGAAGATATTTTATTGAGAAACGCACAAGTATATAAACAAAGCGAGAGATAGTACGATCTGAAAAACAATAGGAAAACTATGAACTGCGTAATCCAACACTATCCGCCAAAATACTTTGTGCTGTTTAGTTCCTACAAGTTAAGTTTATAAAGTAGCTAATGCAACTCCTCCAACGCTTTCTCCAGATCAATTGTAAGCGCCAAACTTTCAAACTAAACGTGTATAAATTGAACTACAAGTAAGCAAAAAATATGTTGTATTTTCTTGTTCACTAGAAACAGTCTGGATACGGCATGATTTATAAAAACAAATTTAAAAATCAAAATTTGTTAACACTCTCCTCTTAACATAATGCACGACAGGTACCCATTTTTTCTATGCAAAAAGCAATGTGCATTTTTCTTTGACAAAGTTCCTAATGTGCGCATGTCAACGTCTACTACTTTAAAATATTAGGGATATATTAGCGTGTGCTACATCAATTTGAGCAAACTACGTACACCCACCTACCCAAAAAAAAACTTTCCCTGCAATTCTTTTGATACACATAAACTTGATTTTTAAGCTAAAATACAAAGAAGTAGAGCTCACAGTTGTATACAGAAATGAATGAAAAATGGAAGGCCGGAAGAGGCTCAAAGAACAAGTAGAGTGAAGAAAGTAAAATAGAAAGCTTTCATGTAAGATTGAAAGAAGGTGAATTAATGGGAGACGAAGTTGGCGACGTCAGACGCCTACACAAATTTACAAAAATTACAAATATACGCACTTTAAAAATGTCCTTACAACTCAAAAACATTTTTTCCCTAAGAAAGCAATGAATTATTTACATTCACTTCCCAAGATCAAATAAGCAAATAAGCTACATTTAAAGCTGTCGCAGGAGCTTCATATACGCTTTAAGTTTACTTTCACTGGGAGCTCCGGGTCAACCTAGAATTAGTCTTTATTCAGTTGTATTATTGTGCATACCGTTGAACTATTTGTGTGCATTTTAATTTGACTTTACTTTTGAGTGTTCTTAGGAGCATACATTAGGAGCATACACAATAAAATAGTTCAACATTGTTTAATACCAAATTACTACACACACGCTCGCAAAATAAATAATGCTTTATTTGCAATGCAGTTCTTGGAAAATAGTAGAGCTCTAGGGAGCATACAAATTAGGAGAAATCCGGGCGAAAATCAAAACCCGCTTGAATTCTCAGTAAAACCAACATCTATTTCAGTGTATATATACACGAATGACATTTCTCTAATAAAATGAATGTCAAAATCAGAAAATTGCTTTTCGGAATAAAAACAAGCCCGTGGCATTCCTAGAATTCCTAAATAATTATTCGTAGCGGAAGTTACTGCGATTTTATAATCACTGTTAAAAATAATGCTTTGCATGCAAGGAGTGCAAATACTCGAACAACGCATTCGTAGAAAAAAGTGAAATCTGTTTGCTTTTAAAGCTCAATAATGCTTTCACCCTAATTGTGTTAAATATGTTATAACAATAAGAGAAATATTTGCCTTTAAACTGCAATTTTGAGTGAAATTACATTTAATGTACCAGTGCTTTGGTTCCCACGACGATTCTATTTTATTCTGGTATTATCTTGAGTCGATGTGACTGTTATTCGTTCAATAATTTAAATTCAGGTAGCACATTCCTCTGATTTGATTGGATCCCTAAGGACTCAAAAGATCAGCCTAGAAGATAAATAAGAAGGTATAAAAATACCAGGCTTAGAAAAGTAAGTTAGTGAAAGTACTCAGAGAAAGTAAGTAAAAGTCAGGGAAAGTAGGTTCAATCTGGTGAAAGCTCATCATTATCCAATAGGTAGGAATTAAGGGAACTGGAGTGTCATGCACAGTTTTAAACCTCTCGAAACAATAATTCTCAAAATTTGACTTACACCTCATTACCAATGCATTACTGACGAGTTACTTGAAACTCGCATGAGCTTTACAAGTATTATATATCTCCAAACATGTTTTCAAAACAAAGAAGGAATACAAAGATGTAATACTGATAGTGATAGTTCCGTATGTTATCACATCAGATTTGAGAAGGTATCCCTAAGCTGCTTTTACCCTTTATCGGAATCGGAAATTGAGATTACATAAATCCTTTCCCGTGTAACAAAATACAAATAAACCATCATTTTCAAAGCATAAATTGTTGGACAAGTAATAAGTGGCACAAAATTTTATTTAATATTTAAGTTCCTCTCAGAATTTCATGCAAAATTCGATCAATCCTTTTTGTCTTTGTCGACGTTCTAATCTGGAATTAATTTGCTGCTGACTTTCCTCACATTACATAATCTAGTAGAATTACTGTGCATTGGTTACCACTAGTTTATACTTTCCCGGTAATGTGAAAGCCTTTGGGTCAAATGAATGAACAAGGTACATACTAAAGCTCTTTGGGGGTTGTGAGTTTACAAATAGAATTAAATCGGAATAATATTAAAGTGAAAGCAGTAAAAGCTCACAGAATAAAGCAGCACGCCACTCAAACATAGTGCACAAGTATTTGAGAAACGTAGCAAATAAAAAAAATTAAAACTCGTGAGCTATTCTGATACCTGCAGCAACAGAACTACGTACATGTTGTTCCAATTACTGATTTAAGCTCCGATTTTGTATCAAATGCAAACTCTATAAGCTTACTATAATTATACTATATGTACATATACCTGGTGCATCACCAAAGATTTGAATCCTTATGCTGAAGAATCAAACTAAGACCTATTTATTGGAACGTTGCCTTTCTTTTTTCTTACTATTTAAAAATTTTATAAAAGTATATAATTTCACTTTTTGAAAATGCTATACGTTCGATCACAATAACTCATTTAAGTAAGTTGGAAAAATTCTAAAACACTGCCCCATTGAATATTTTTGAACCTCTGCTCAGTTTGATGTTTTGATCTTTAAAATCGTAGCCAAGAGTGAAAGTTGTGCACGAAAAACTAAATTTAAAATAAGAGTCCATTTGCGTCTTCAGAACTGGAATGTCTGTGCAAACATTTTAAGATATATAGAAGCAGAATCTTGTATCGACAACCCACAGGAGCTTTGGCCCCATTCTTTGGGATGGGATTTAATAAATTGGTTTGTTTAATAATTCCTTTTATCTCTCTAGTGTCGTTGAAGTTTCGTTTTCATTTTCATTTTCATTTTCATTTTGCATACACAAAGATAGCACTACCACTTATGTTCAACTACATATGTACATTTCTCCCCTGCCTCTATACATAAAACATAAATGGAATAACCTTGCGGGCTTGGGGATTCTTCTCAAGCATTGTTACGAGTATGAAAATGAAAATGAATAAAATATTTTACAAAATTAAATGAATAAGCAGTATGGGAAGGGGGCAGGTTAGACTGTAACGTATGCTGAGAGGATAGCCCTAGGCAAATACTGTAAATCTCGTATTTGTGACAGCCGCAATGAAGCTAAAACATTAATAACATTTTATCAAAAAACAAGTTTTCTAAAAAACTTTCTCCAACGCTCATGTGACAGTAACTCTAAAAGTCTAAAACAAACTAAAATTCAGCTCAAATATACAGTAGCAGACACTAATTTGAATGTTAACACATAATGCATTTTTTTTCATATTTAAAAAAAATTAAATAAGCAACTTACGGTACTGAAGAACCCACATATACACAATGCATTGTGCATACATTTGATTATTGTTATTATTATGATGTGCGGTCTGCCCGTCTCCTGCTGTGGCTTGGGCTCCTTTGTATTGGACTCTGTGATGGAAAGTAGAGCAGATGAGTGTGTACACACTCTGGGACTAAAATTAGATGAAAGGAACGAAATAACAATCCCTGGAGGCTCTGGTTTCAGTTTCCTACATCGGAATCTGTCTCAATTGGCATTTTAAAAAGGGATGAGAATTACGTTCGAGTTTGACGGCAACCTTTCGAATTTCAGAATTATAAGATTTGCATGGTAATTATTTACCGTTGGACTGCTAAACCCTAACTTTCTCCGAACGAACGAGTTTAGATTTGTTTAACCGCCAAGGGTCAGTTATTCAAACCCCATCAGAATTTCTAAAGTTATTGAGTTTCACAGGTAAATTTAATTCAAATAATAACAATTTGAACAGTTACATTCCGGATTTTAAGAAATTGCAAAATAAAAATACATGTTTGCATGTATGATGAACAAAAGTTCAATCCGTATTAACATGAATTCTTTACTGAATTACAGCTTAACTGTTACATACAGTTAACAAAAGCTCATAAAACTTGAATTTGAAACAACACTAAAAACCAGGATCAAAAATTCAGAAAATCCCGCGTCCTAAGTCAGCACATTCAGATAAACTACTATAGACGGTTTTTATATCTTTCCGTAAAACAGATCAGATAATCCTGGCTTTCATTTTTGCTTTTAGTTTTTGTATTTCTTCCTTTTCTCGAACAGCATAGACCGTGAAGTGGATCTCATTTGAAATTCTGTTTTTGCTTTTATGGGTCAAACTGTACTCAACTGTAATAGAGCGTGGTTGCTACAGACTTTCTCTCATAGCTTCATCTATTTACCTACTAACTATAGGATGACGGCCCCTGTTTCGGTTTTCCTCCATTTTCTATTTTTTTTTTGTTTCATGAATTTGGAGATGATGTGAATGCTTGGAATGATAATGTGCCAATGTTAAGTCAGAGGGCAATCCCAGGGAAAAAACCAAGCTAGAAGGCAGTCAAGACTAGAAATACGAGTTAGTGCGTAGAGTGGCATTTTGGCCCGGGCTATAAAATACAAAGGAAAGGTCGGTCATTTTGGCTTAAAGTCTTGAGTTTTTGGAAGGATTTCTTTTTTGGATAAAATCCCCAATGGATCAAAAAAAATACTGGGGAAAAATATATAAAAAGAATGTACATTTGAGATTTGAGATTTGAGTGGAGAGGGAGGCTTGATGCTTGATGATGTACGTAAGTAGTTGGAGGAGGCCGCGAGCAGTTAAGTATGTATGACTGGAATGGGAATGTGTGCATTTGGCGGTCGACTTCTTTATTTTAGGGGTCAGTCATAAATTACAGAAACTTTCTAGTTTCCAGCTAAGCAATTTTCAAAAGTTTCCAATAAAAGTGAAAGTGTACTTCAACGTAATTTATTCACGCTCCCTACCTTTCTCGTTTCTTCTGTTCATTTAAGTTACTACTGGCTTTCTATCTGGGACTTTCTCTCGGATGCTATGGTACTTCTGGTCATGTAGAAACAAACCATTTTATTCTAATGACAGATACACTCACTTTAACAAGTCGTGGCTTTCCTTTACTTCTATCCAGAGAAAGCGCGTACCCACATTGCCACATAGAAAAGACATGAAGACGACTCTTATTATGGGATTTCTCTTTACTACTTTGCTTTCGTAGGAGCTGGGTGTCTACTGGAGATAAGAATGGACATTTTTAAACATTTACAAGCTGACTAGACCAAATTATTTTGAACCAGAAAGCCAGAAACAGAGTGTCCTGCTTGTAATGGGCAATCTGCTGGAGAAACTCGCTTACCGAATCTAGTGGAAAATATTTTGCTTTCACATTTTTTAGTACTAACCACTAACCACTTTCACGCACACTATGCCCTTAAAGTACATAAAACGTTCTATGCTTTCACTTTTTAAAAAACTAAATCTAACAGCTTTGATAGTAGGGAAATAATAAAGCAATAGTCGTAAGGTTCGGTGCAAAACGGTGCATCTAGATTCGATACATTTAATTACCAATGATTATACACGTATTAAATAAGAAAAGCGCACACACTTAATAGAAAAGAAGCTAAATTTTTTTTACTTATAGGTTGAGTGATCTATATTCGTTTCTGTTGTGTATCGTAAAGGTGAAAGCTGAGAAAAGAAGTTAGGGTCTTTTTCGCATTATCCTAGTACGGAATATAGAATGAAGTTTTTGGCACTCAGCCTTTCTCTTTTTCTCTACTTTCCCCACATTTTTTTTATTGGAAAACTCATCGTCGGAGCTTCAGAAGTCAGGGCTAGGAAGAGGACCAGAACTACATCCAAAATGAGAACAATTTCGACCCAAGAGCATCAGAAGTGCGTTCGAGAAAGTGAAGGTACTTTCAGGACACGACTTCACTTATTACCCTACACGTACATGTATGGTTGTATTTTTTAAATGACGCCATTGTGGAGCATAGGAAAGCATGTTGCGAAAGAGAAAGCATGGGACGAAAGAACTATTAAGGGGAAAGCTACCTCTGAACTACCAAACATACATACAGAGTTCAATTTCCTGTCATATGTAAAAAATGAAAATTGCTATTAGCTATTCCTCCAATGAAATCCAGTGCAATGTGACAACATACAGACTATAGCCCTATATACGTCTATATGCGGAAATGTATACGCTTATAGAGGTATAGTCTGTACTATTAGACAGTCACTAGTCAATATAGTTTTAATCTGACTATAAGGCAGGCAAGCTTTCTTTTTTCTGGCTGAGCCATTTTCCTGGTTACTACTTGGGTTTCAAATGTTTTAAAAAATTTCCTACTGAAAAGAAAGTATAAAAAATGTTTTCAGCAAAACCTGTTTTGTAACACATTTTTTAAAAAAATACTTAAATTTTGAAAATGAACTGTTCGAAAGTTTTTAACGTAATATATGGATTCTCTACTGTACTGTTCTTCTTCAGATTCCAGGAAATACCTCCGTAATGGCATTTCTTATTTAACCGTTATCTAACTTGGGTCTAGAGCTGCAGTGTACACTGTCTTTCTTCCGCTTTTACTTTTACTTTTATAAATTCTTTCCTTTCTTCGAAGTGCACACATGCACACGAGCTCATCCCAGACTAGAATGCAGTACTGATACTGATACGACTTGTATCGGAATTCAAGGAAGGGAAAGGGATCGTGCGAAGCCTCTCAAGTATCTTTGTTACAGACCTACATATATAGGGACATAGGGTGCAGAGGAATTTTTAAAGGAAAAAAGGGGAGCAGCAATCAAGTTATAATACGGGTTCTCTTGAGCCAATCTGTAGTGGATCTAGTTTTACGTTTATTTTTCAGCAGTACTGTCTATCTCAAGCCTAGTCTACTGATAGACAATCCTTGGGAATAGGAATTGAATTAAAACTAAAATCAAAGGAAGGACAAAGAGAAAGCAACCAAGAAGATGACGCTGTTACAGCATTGCATTTGTGGTCCAGGCGAAGTAATCGGAAGGTTAAGTTGGAAAGTTTGTCATTGTTCTAAGAATTCATTAAAAGTGAACTTTTAACTTTGTACAAAGGCCAATCGTATGGTCACCGTGAAAAAGTAAAACTATTTTTTTCAAAAGGCTCTTAAAAATTTCAATACAAGATTTCTCATTTGGGTTTTAAACAGCTCACAGCTATTTAAAAAATGTTTTTTATAAATGCAACCATTTAAACAAAGTTTTTCAAAATGCTTTAGTTCTTTATTAATGTACTTTTAAAATCACCAAATATGCAAGTTTCTTTAAAAAACAACCTTCAAAAGACCAAGGATAAAAATCATTTTTCAAAAATACAATGCTTGAAAAAATACTGCAAATGCATTTTTCGAAAACAATTTTTAAAAGAACAAAGCTCGCACAAACATTTGAAAATTTTTAAAAATACATTTTTGAAATTAACATTTATATATTCATATTTGGAATTAATAAACTGTAGCGTAAAGCGGTAGTAAGAATTACGAAAAACAGAACCTCAAACCGTTTACGAATTACGCTAAATGGTTTTTATGTGGTAGAAAACTTGTAGTTTTAAAAGACGCAAAGGCTCTGTTGAACTGAGTTAAAATATAAATAAAATACAAATGTATAATTTTAAAAAGATTTTCTAAACTAGATCACAGCCTTCCACTCTCCGCCTTACCTATGATCCGACGTTTTAACGTGCATAACAAATTGCCTTTCACAGTAACAATGTACTCCCGTCCCATTCCTTTGATTTGGGAAGACACGTCAGGCAAAAAACGAAATCCAAGCCTAGAGACTCGAGACAAATCAAAATAAGAAACATTACACAAGTGCCATGAAATAGAAAAGAAATGGCTTAGAATGACATGCAATGCTATATAAGCTTATGCCACTGATATATGCAATTGCTTTCTCTTTTTTCTGGGGGTTTTTCCATAGTTTTTTTCCCCTGAAAGTTTGAAATTATATGTGAAGGTTCGTGGTTCGGTGGGGTTTGAAAAATAGAGAGTAAAAGTAAAATCGAGTGTAAGTCTGACTGATCGTGAGTTGTACTAAAAACGTTCCATGGTTCCATGACCAACCCATCATTCTCTCTCAAAAGTATTTATATATATATAAGACTTACAAACTATAACTATAGCAACCTACTATATCTTTGTTCCATCTATGTACATGTATATCTGTAGTAATGGAAGTAAGTATAAGTACAAATTTTAGAACACGGAATTCAGTTTGCCTTTCTCTTCAGTTCCCGTCTTGGCTTTCACTATTGCCAGCTTCACAGCCTAATATGTGATTCTGCTCCTAATGCATATTTTCTAGCCTAGATGCATATAGAGTTTATAAGCTATTGTCTATAGCTATAGAGTAGATACACATTTAATGCAAAAAGCTTGAAAGAGACGTCCGTCGGTACTACTTTCTCCATTCCACATTTAAGTGCGTTGGGCTAGGGATAGGGGTTGGGCGTATATTTCAGATAATGATTTTTTTATAGAAGTAATAATTTGTCCGTCTTAAGTTAATAAAATCTTTTGTCACAGCTGCAACAATTAACAACACACAGTTTTAAAACAACGTTATCTTTTCAAAAAGAAGGTTTTACAGGGACGAGTTATGTACCAGATGCACCGAATTTATCAACAAGAAAATTAATTAGTGCTTTTCCTTCATTTAAAAATTTAAAATGATAGAAGAGGCGGCAATCCAAGCGTACTTTGAACTTTCGTCTTGTCTCAGTGCTTGCATTTGATATTCAATCCCCATCCTCCCATCCTTCACTTCACTCACACTTTTCACTCTCAACTTTTCTCATTTTATTTTTTGGATTCTTTTTGTGGGCACTACCACTACAGGCTGCTTTGATACTGTTGACAACATTGGCGATGCGTCTTCCATGCAGGAAATAAGGGCCTTGCATATTTGAAGTCGAATTTTATAAAATGGTTCAAAATGCAACAAAAACTTGCTAGTTTTAGCTAGCTTACATTTTTTTAAAACAATAGATTTTCCAACGTAATTTATGGAAGACCCCTTCTCTGACTTGGGGTGAATGTCTCTGTGACAAATTCCTATCATCTGTCCTTCTTGACTGGGTCCCTTGGGACAGCCTTCCGCCGCCGTCCGTGTGCACAGCACAACTGAAATCTGCCGCTAGAATCTAATTTAAAGTTGCAATAATGCCCAGATCATGGCTCATATCGCATTCCTGCCTTCCCCTTGAGGGCCACTCACAAATGGCGTTTGCACTTCTTAGAAATTTGGGACCCCCTCGCTCTTTTACATATAATATATTGGTAGTATTTATTTTTATTTAAATTATGCAGACAAGTCTTACCCATTCGTTTGAAAGTGTAATTTATGCAGAGCCCCTTCCAATGGTTTAGCTAGGTACAGTGTGCTGCTAGTGGATAATAAAAGCCAAGGGGTTGAAATGACAATGACGTAGCTACCCAACGGTAAGTAAATACGGATGCAGTAGATGCAAAATGGCAAATCTTTATTTATTAAGGCTTCAAAATGTCTCCAACTCTAAAAACAACAGATACTTAACGAACCCTTTGAATAAGCAATTTTCTAAGTCATCCCTTTTTAAAAAAGTATTTTTCTCTATAGTAATATTTCATACAATTTTTTTTGGATAATTACAGGAATTTAAAATAGAAATTTTCTTATTTAATAACAATAGTTAACAAATACATAGGTAGTCGATATTTTAAAATTATTGCGTACAAACTACTCATTCCATTGACTAATTAAGCTCTTTCACAAACTATTTATTGTTGGGACAGCCCAAGCCTAACAGTGGGTATTTTGTGAACGTAAATTGGGTCGATCAGACTTGACTTTGCACTTTTACAGTCCATACACTTTCTAAATATTAAATTACAGGTCCAATACAATGTTTTCTCCAAAACATGGAGTTCTTTAACCACCCATAACATCATAAATATTTTGAGGTGGTCCTTGGGAGTAATAAGGTTGATTTGGATACTGAATTTGATTTTGCATTTGTGGTGGATACTGCGACTGCATGTACATTTGCAATTGCATTTGTTGTTGGTCCAGCAACTGATTCTGCATGCAAGGGGAGGGCGGGAAGCCGGGCGGCGGAGGTCTAGGTGTCATATTTTCAGAAAAGCCGCCGTAAGCTGGCGGGTTAGCGTTTGGCTTCGGATATGCGGCCTCATTCACAGTCATTGGGATGGTGTAGATGGGCGGGGGTGGGCGGACGGCGTGGTGGGGCTGGGAAAACATTTTTAAAACGTGCCATTTCTCCTTCAACCAAGCTTTCCACTCGTCTTTGCCACCCTCAAAACCCTCAAAAGCCCCTTCGCCTTCCTTTTTGTACAGAAATTCATAAACAAAAACGGTAATAACTTTTATAATTTCAACGCCACTTAAATATGTTACGGTGCTTTCCACTTGGTAATCCCAATAGATGTTGTAGAAGTATCGACTTTTACCTTCATGGAGTCAACTGCTAAAAATGAGCAGAATAAAGACACAGTCACCTGAAACAGAAAGAAAAAATCAAAAACAATATTTGAAATTTGACAGTTTTTTTAAATTGAAAAATCCACTAGTTTTTCAAAACTACATTGTTAAAAATTAAAAGTCTCCTTGGAAAACAAAGGGACTGGAAACAAGGCATTGAGTGTAAGAATGTAAGAAATAAGAAACTAGTTCCACTAATTTGTCAAACCTTACAATCTCTTCTAAAAACTTGTTTTTAAAGAGGCAAGTTTTAACAACATTTTTGTTGTCTAAAATTTTTAAAATCTTGTAAAAATAAAAAACTGCTATAATTGTTAACGCCTTTGCAAAATTAGCACTTTTTTTTTAAAAGCGGCAGTGTTAAGAACGCTTTTATCCAACCCAGTAATTACTACAAAAGTATAATTTTTAAAATACAAGTTTTTAAAAACGTGTTTCAATTTTCAAACTGAATTGCTAGTAGCACGTGCAATTTACTTTGAGAATTAACTGTGCACTAAACTTACGATTATTCCAATAATTTTCATTGTTAAAGAATTATTATTCAACAGAAGTGCAGTTTTTGAATTTTGTGAAGCACAAACACTGAGAGGTGCTGCTTTGTAGGCAAAGGTGTTCCTTACTAGTGACTTAATTTGGCTCTCCTGCTTAGGCTTAAGTAGCTGTAGATAACTTTAGCTTTAGAAATCACTTAAATCTATTACAAAGTCAAGTAATAACAACAACAACGGACAGGTAAACAAAATTTACGAGTGTTCAGGTAACACTTAGTCAATTTAATTATCAAATGTGCGTATCCATGACACCCACCATCGCCCCTAGATAAACAATTTCATCCCAATTTTCAACTGCTAGACGGTGACAGTGCTGTCAACCGTCCAATAATACAGTGACTGTGTGTCAAGGCAACACATTAACTTTTCAAGCCAACACAGAACCAATGCGCAATGGGCAACAATACAAGGAAAAGAGAAAGCTGGGAAATTCATTAGTGAGATTGTTATTTATTGCTTGGAAATTTGTTGACAGAATACGAATTTAGCACCTCAAAAGGAAGACAGTCTGTGAGAACTGTAGTTTATGGAATGGACGATTGAAATTGGAAAGCAAAATGACCTATATTTGAATTGTATTTCTTGACAGTGCACGGCAATACTACGGTAAGCAAGAAGGATACTATATGCACCTTTTCGAAAACGTGTAAATAGGAAATTTTGAATCCCTTTAAAGCATGTAAATAATACATTTTGCATCTTTGCAAAAACATACAAAAAGGTATTTTGCACCACTTCAAAAGCTTTTAAATTGAACATTTTGCACCTTTTCAAAATGAGGTAAATATGACACTTTGCATCTTTTCAAAAACATGTAATTAGGACATTTTGAACCTTTTCCAAACACATAAATACGGCATTTTGCACCTTTTCTAAACACGTAAATAGGACATTTTGCACCTTTTCAAAACACGTAAATAGGACATTTTGAACCTTTTCGAAAACACGTAAATAGGACATTTTGCATCTTTTCAAAACATATAATTAGGACATTCCGCACTTTTTTAAACGCGTAAATAGGACATTTTGCATCTTTTCAAAACATGTAAACAGGACATTTTGCATCTTTTCAAGAACGTGTCAATAGGTTACTTTGCACCTTTCAAAAATTTGCGAATATGACATTTTTGGCATTTTCAAAAGCACGTAAATAGAACATTTTGCTTTTTCAGAAACATGTAAGTAGAACATTTTCCAGTGCCTCAGAAACTCACAATTATAAAATATATTTTTCTAAGATTATACATAATTCTTTTGCTTGTAAGAAAGCTAATTTAATAGTAAGTACATGTGACATTTTGCATTTTATTAGAAATGTTGGGTAAATATACGTCAAACCGCTTCGTCATCGAAAAGAAGCGAGTTCATACATATATGTATTCTGCTCCTATTAGGGCTCATCGAGCTCAGATAATTTAGTTCTTAATCCCTTGTATGGATTTCATTGTACAAATAGGACCTTCAAAGTAATACTTACGTATTCCGATACAGACATTTCAATTTCTACAACTTCCTAATTATCCCATGCACATATCGATAGTGTAACTCCAAAATGGCATAAGTCCCACGTGAACTCACTGGAGTTAGACCATTTTACAGTTACATTCAAGGCATGCACCTATAGACGAGGTACTTGTAAAGGGGTAACAGTGACCTACTCGAAAGTAAATGGCTTAGACTTTATGGATGTAGTAGTGTTACGCGGACTAGCAACTTTGGACTGCCCATTGAATACAGTCTTCATGGACATGCTCCGATTTTTAACCTTTTCGAAACGGTAGTTTGTCTAGTATTATTTTGTTTCGAAATAGTAATTTCTTGTTGTGATCTTTTTTAAACGAGCAATATGCCTAGTTTCTGTATCATTTTGAAAGTGACAGACTTTAGTTTTGATCTTAAGTTACTTGTTTTGACTGTCTCGAAGGTGTTGATTTGTAGTTATGACCATTTTGAAAAATGTTAGTATCCTGTTGTGCAATTTTTTGAAAATGTTAGTTTCTAGTTTTGAGCTTTTTCAAAGTGCTTATATCTAGTACTGACCTTTTTGAAAGTACTAGTTTCAAGTTTTGACCTTTTCAAAAAAGCTGATAACTAGTTCTAACCTTTTTGAAATCGTTAGTATCAAGTATTGACCTTTTTGAGTGTTAGTTTTAAGTTTTGAACTTTTTGAAAGCGTTAGTTTTAAGCTTTGACCTTTTTGAAAGTGTTAGTTTTAAGTTTTGACCGTTTAGAAAGTGTTAGTTTCAAGTTTTGACCGTTTTGAAAGTGTTAGTTTTAAGTTTTAACCTTTTTGAAAGTGTTAGTTTTAAGTTTTGACCTTTTAGAAAGTGTTAGTTTTAAGTTTTGACCTTTTAGAAAGTGTTAGTTTTAAGTTTTGACCTTTTTAAAAATGCTAATTTCTAGTATATACTGACCTTTTGAAAGTGTAATTTCAAGTCTAGACCTTTTCAAAAGTGCTAGTTTCTGGTTTTGACCTTTTTAAAAATACAGATTTCATGTTTTGACATTTTTAAAAGGGCTAATTTCAAGTACTGACCTTTTTGAACGTGTAAGTTTCAAGTTTTGACCTTTTGAAAGTGTAATTTCAAGCTTAGCCTTTTTCAAATGTGCTAGTTTCTGGTTTTGACCTTTTTAAAATTGCAGATTTCTAGTTTTGACATTTTTTAAAACGTTCGTTACTTTGAATGTTTCTGTAAATGTTCAGTTCTAGTTTCGACGTTGAACATGATTATGTCTAGGTTTGACATTTTGAAAATATTAATATCTCTTCTTGACCTTTTTGAAAATGTTAGTTTTTATTTGTGTACCTTTTCAAAGCTTGTGATAAGTAGTTTCAAATGTTTTTGAAAAGGTTAATTTGTAGAATAGGCATTTTTTAAAAGTATCTTCCCATGGTTTCCCATAGGTTGAATTCATATGTGTAGAAGCAAAATGGGGTATCTCAATGAAAATGCAATTAGAAATGTTAAGGACTTATCCCATTTTCGTCCTTAAGCATTACCGCACAATACACACATATACATACATAATATATATTAGTTATACACCAACTACTTGAGTGCAGTGGTCCAGTGAGTGGTTGGCGATGGTTCGGTCCGTTGGTTAGTTTTTTTTGGGTTCTTTACACGTCCCTGAATTATTTGTTCGACCTTCCCAAGGGAAAGGTTTGTATATTCTTCTGCACCTTAATTCCTTCTCTGACGTTTTGTAGTAATACATATGCTCGTCTCCTTTTCCCTTTGACTGCACTACACTGCACATATATACACACACTGCACTGTCGAAGAGGCCTGGACCGGCCGATGGAAACTACTGACAGTACTGACATACTTCTGTCAGCTGGTCAGACCCAAGTTCATTAATCTTCTCGACTTTGGCTACAGTTACAGTAGGGCAAGAAAGACATACTGCCATCCACTGTAGTGAGCAATGGTAGACAGCAAGCTATAGAGCATATAGCTCGAATAACTAAATGAAATTGTTCTATGTATAGCTCGCAGCTATATAGCTTCATACAGGCAAAGCCGCTTA
>JAQFZC010003084.1:0-20094 GCA_034695205.1 Dicyrtoma fusca
TGCAAATAGAGATTTCGCTTGTTTCAAAAAGTGCAAATAGAGATTTCGCTTGTTTCAAAAAGTGCAAATAGAGATTTCGCTTGTTTCAAAAAGTGCAAATAGAGATTTTGCTTGTTTCAAAAAGTTCAAGCCAGTATTTTTTAAAAGTTTGAAAATTACTTTTTTCACAGTACTGAAGAGCTCATTCTATCAAAAATGGGAAAATGTTCTGCCCGCCCTTTTTTATAGGCTTCATGGATACGCGTTACTTTTACTTTGCATCTTAAGCCGCGATATAGTGTTTTCAAAAAATCATATAGGTGTACTATATGTTTATGCTTTCCGTTATTCAGTTTCAGTCCCCAGTGACACAATCTTTGTGTACTTATTCCTGCATTTCTTATTGCTTACTAAATTTGAAAGCTACAAGTAACCAATGCGTGTAATGTACTGTATTGTCAAAATGGTGATGCAGTGCAGAGTGCAGTGGGGGAAGATGCTGAATTTGCGGAATTTTCTTTGTCATGTCATCTCCTGTCATATTATGGTCTGGAATGCGTGTCTACGCCGTCAGTTCGTTATACATGTATAAAACTAACTGCATCATCGTTTATTTGTTCTGGAGTGAGATGAAATGCTTCAAGTAAGAAGGGAAAAAAACTTGAAAGTTGAAGTTAATGATCATGATGATGATGATCTCATCATCATTTAACATGACAAGTTCCATTCAAAAGTCTTCTTGTTAGTCACGAAGAACTCAACTGTGTGTGTCCCAGAGTCAACTGGCATGTGATAGGAGCTGGTTGGTTGGTCCTGTTCGTGTTACCCACCATGTGAAGTGTACCTAGAAATTGTCGGTTAGGTAGTTTTTGGCTTTTTTGGATATTGTACGGCAATGGCATATTTTGTACTGTACTGTGTAATGTAATGTAATACTGTCTTTCCCATGGAAATGGAGACGGAGAAATGGGGAATTTTTGATGGGAAATTCCTTTGCTTTTTCTTTTCTCTATTTTTTTTTTAGTAAAGGGACCGTTTAGCATTATAACTTTTCCCTGAGTGTTTTATTTCATTCAAGATTACCATCAAAAATTTATGTATTCAACTTTCTAGGAGAATGAGGAAAGGCTATCGGGGGTAGGTAGGCACTTCCCCTTTTATATAGTAGGTACTTCTATAAACAGTTTGACTTTTTCAAGTTTTCTCTAAAGTTGGTTGTTAAAAAGCAAGGAGGAAGTGTACAGAGTTGGATAGGGGCCTAGCAGCGTTCTCTTCCTTATCCTTGTCTCTACCACTCGGGGTACTCGGCCTCCTATGACCAAGTACACTCAACTCGTACAAGTACATTTGAGAGAGAGAGAAAAGGAAAAGTTTTTTGGGGTCATAAAACTAAAACTTCCACTTGGTATTTGACTATGACCAGTACCAACCAATATACTACAACTAGGACGAAAGGAAACCAAGTCAAAGAGGCATGGAGATCGCTCTGTACGATACAAACTGACGCATATCCTTCAAATCTGGAAAAAGCGATATTTTTTTCATTTTTGTAACACATACATAAGTAAAGGGGCGCTATTAACATGTTTTGAAAAGTATAAATTGTGGTTTTACATATTTCAAAAAGTTTAATAAGGGGTTTTGCATGTTTTTAAAAACTGTAAATTGAGGATTTTGTATTTTTTAAAAAAGGGCAAATCAAAGTCTTGCATATTTTGAAAAGTAGAAATTGTGACTTTGGGTATTTCAAAAAGTTTAAAAATAGATTTTGCATCTTTTAAAATGATGTAAGTTGAGGTTTGGGCGTTTAAAAAAAAGCCAAACCAAGGTACTGCATGTTTTAGAAAAAGTGCTTCCGGGTTTTTTGCACCTTTAGAAAATTAAGAAGTTAATGTTTACATAATATTAAAGAGCTGATCAATCAATGTGATCGCAATGTTTTAAAAAAAGGAAAATTTTATGCCGTTTTTGAGGCTTCATGGATATACTGGTATACGCGTCGCTTTTTGCTTTTAAGAAAAACTGGATTCCCGTCGTTTTGCTTCTTAGGCCGGACGTACATGTTCATTTTTTGAAATACATACCGCTGTCCACCCAACCCTTTAAAAATGTCCTAGTTATTAGGTCGCATATAGATATAAATATTAGCAAGTAGGAGCCTATATATTAGTAGTTGGAAGACTTTAGATATATAGTGGACTCTGTGGTAAAACAAAGTGTCAGCAGTATACACGGGTGCATGTAGTAGTTGAGGTCCAGTGCCAGCTTCAGTGCTACTACATAATGTAAGTTGGAAGCAGTTTGTGGGTAATGGATCATAATCTTTTCTTGGTCGGATAAAATGTCAAATGTCCGTGTAGGCTACGCTTCTAAGGTGCAGTGTCAGTTTTTTGTACAAAGGAAGGTGAATTACATGTTTTCTGTGTATGTATGTAGTACATAGGGATAGCCATTTGCTTTGGAACTGGGGATGATGATGCTGGAGATATTTGTGGAGCCTTGCAAATATGTTATCATACAATTTAGGTCAGAAAAAGGCTTCGAAAAACTTAGGTCAAAAGTTAATAGTAACGTTTTCAAAGAATTCAAACTGTAGAATTGACTTCTTCAAAAAAAACGAAACTGGACCAACTTAAAAAGTTTATAACATCGGTGTAGATATTTACACATTTCAAAAAAGGCAAACCTTTCTATTAACATTTCTAGGGTTGAGTTCAAACCGTACAAATTACTTCTTTTAAAATACCTAAACTTAAAATCATCGTTTTGAAAGAAAGTAAACCATTGAATTTGCTACTTGAGAAAACACAAAACTTGGTACTAACTATTTGAAAGAGAGCAAAATAAATAGAAATGGCTTCCTAAATAAAGCAACACTAGACACGTGCCCTTCGAAAGAGTGCATACCGTAGAAATTACATCTTTTAAAAAATCCAAACTTGATATTTGCGTTGTAAAAGAGTGTAAATCATAGAATTGATATTTTGAAAAGAAGCCAAACTTGACACCTATTAACGTTTTGAAAGAACTCAAACCCACACTATCTGTTTCCCCCTTGTTTTTCTGTCGGACGGACTGCAGCGGTGTATTGTGGAACTAAGAAATGGAAGTTGTGCATGTTGGTGATTGTACTGTATCTTGAGTGTAAACAAGATTTTATGCAGGCTGTAGACTAAATGTATGCATTAAAATTTATTAGAATATCAAGCACGTGGCTCATTGTTTTCACTAAAAATCTCGGTGGCTGTGTGTCTGGATTTTTTTTTAACCTTTTCGGATCTTGATACTAGATGAACTGGCACACTGGCAGTAGTGGAATGGAATGCCTTGGAATGATTATGGCATGACTGTTTTTAAGTGCATATCTGTTTGAGTACAGATAGATTTATAGATATATCTGTAACCTTGCACTTCGCCGCACTACCAACACCAACAGTACAGTACTAGCATTCTGCCCGGTATATGAATATACATAGGCACCTACTATAGATATAAGTCTCTGTAGATTACAGCTAAGGAAAGTAGGAAAAAAAGCCAAGCAAAGTACCAACCTACCTACCTACACACATATCTCAAGAGTTAAGATAAGAATGAGTGGAAAAGAATGCGCGAAAAAAAAAACAAGTAAAGTTGTGTGCAATCAATAAGTGTCTCTTAAAGTTTCTGTAAGGAGATTTCAACTTGAGCGGAGTGTACAGTATTGTACGTCCAAGTAATATGGTGCGACTCAAAAGTATATACGGGGCTGCCACTCTTTTAGATTGGCGGAAGTAGACAAGTAGGAGCAGAAAGCAGAATGTCTTTTTTGGGAAAGAAATAAGTTTTTTTTATTGAATTTCGAAATCCGATACTATTTTTCTACACTTTTTAGGAGCAATCGCTTTACACACTAATTTATTTTACAGTTTTTCGAAATAGTAAAACAACCAATTGTATGGATGGACTGGCAAAATGCTAGTTTATTTTCATTAGGATTTGCATTTAACAGTACCTTGCTAGTCTAAAGCTTGAAATTAACTGTGCTAACCGTATTACTTCACGTAACTGTGTCCAATCTACCGATTACAGATGATGCATAAATGTTACGTAAATCACTGTCGATGCGTTGTTCAATTCATCGTTATTTATAAATGGATTTTTGTTTCTTTTCTATTCCTGACAGAAGCTTCAAGTCATTCTTCAAGTAGTGGAGTCTCCTGGACGATGATGAGTCATAGTACGAGTTTCATGTGTAAAAGCAGCACCTGTAGTTATTCTTTCCTCCTCCTCGGCAGTGTACTAGCAACGATTTTACTCAGCAATCCCTGCTTCACTATGAGGATTAGAGCCCTCTGGGGAAGTCTAGTACTGAGCATCACAAGGTAAATAATAACGAACCTACCTCTAGTATATAAATATGTATACACACCCACTGGATCTACAATCTCACCTGGCAGTCCTGGCACTTCTCAACCTCAGTACATCGGATCGTCTCGGATCGGAGCGTCTGTCAGTAAAATGTGTGTGTATCAGTGCAGATTTCCTTCGAGTAGTGCTCCAGTCATCTCATCATCCAATCAAATCAGTGTGAAAGTGGACGGGAAAAAACTGGGGAAATTATCTTGAAGAGATGCTACAAAATATAAATAAAAATATATAACCACATTATTATATAAGCAGTGTGTGATTGTGCCATTGAATAACCAATGAGTGTGTGACGCTGGACAAAAATATGTGACCAGGCTACTACAATAAGTGTGCACCCAGTCGTTAAAAAAATAATAATTTCATTACAGGGATTTTTCCTTTACCTTTGTGTCTGTGAAATCCATTGCACTAGAAAATAGAGTCAATAGAGCACCTCGTCATTATTGCTAATTAATAATTTGTTCTGTTGACCTATAATTCAACACGTATTTAGAACCTGTAGTAGTTAAACTAGTTATTTACACTACAGATAAGCATACCGTGGGTGAAGAAGCATTGTGGCGTAAGTCCAGTCTCCGCTTACAAGCATTATTGTGATGTAAATCCCAACAATCAACTTTTTATCCGTTTGAAGAAAAACTGTGAATACTGCTGTAACACTTTTTTCAAATAAGTAGAAAAATTGTATTTACATTTCTTAAAAACAGGGAAACTTCTATTTACGCCTTTTAAAAAAGTCTAAAACTACAATTTACAATTTACAATTTTCAAAACTAGTAAAACAGCTGTTATCACTATTGAAATTTATTTAAAAGTTGTATTTACACTTTTTATAAGAACGCAGGTACAAAGCTTATTGTTGGTAAAGGGCACTAGGCGGACACTGGGCTTTTTCAATGTGTTTCGTAAACCGAGATACAGAAACTAAACATGTACTGTAAACCTCGACGGCTCTAAAATTTCTACGGACTGTATGTGAGGAACGAGAAAAAGAATACTATGAAATATAATCTAGTTTTACAAAACGGAAACGGATGCATTGTACTATTATACATACAAAAACCATCATAAATGATTTATAATAAATTATTATAAAAATATTACTATTATTAGGCATAATGTTTGTGAATGGAAAGATTATGACAAAAATAATCTTCGAAAATAAGCATAAGGACAGAGTCAGAGGAAAATAGAAGTAATAAGTAAGGGTCTGAAAAGATTACCAATATTTATTATTCTACGTATAAAGAGAAAAGTTTTAATTATAAACAAAAACAAAACTAACCAAACCAAACCAAAAAAATAAATGAAGAACTAAATAAAAGAAATGAAAAATACATAGAAAACAAGAAGAAAAGTCAGTTTGACATGTGATGATATAAACTTGATGAATTATTATAGTCTATCTATGTCTTGTATGTATACAATACGGAGAAACCAATTAATTATTAATTGTAATAATAATTACAAAGTAATTACTGTACATTTAAATTTTATTAACTCGTGTAATTACTGTAAATGGTACTAGCAATACGTATGCGGCTGTATTATAATGATTAGGTGTGTACGTATACATAATTCGGCAATGAAATTTCAGTTTGTATTGATACGTAAATTAGGTAATTATTATTTGTTTTTGCTTGCGTGTGACTGCTGTCGAAAATAACTTGTAGTGGAAATCGAAATAGCAATCGAATCAGAGACCGTGCACACACAGTCTGCTTTTAAATATTTACGTACATTGGATACCCAAACAAGTCCTTTAATTTGAGAATTTAAGCGGCTTGTTATTTGTCCAGTTTATTTGATGTGAACATTTTTCATTGATAAAGGTTAATTTTAAATCAAATTCATTGCTGCCGTTGACAGTTCGATTGGAAGCTCGGTTGGAAATAAAATAGAAATACAGATGGATTTTACTTTAATAAAATGAGTGCTTGAACACCCATTAGATACTAAAATGGCTAAGTTATACATATAATACTTACATAAGTACATTGATAAGTTAAAAATGGATATGTTTATTATTAAATATGATTACAAACAAAAAATATTATTAATTTTATAGGTACGAAATACAATTTTCTATTACAATTTGTCGTAAACTCGTACTGTCGTCATCGGTAATTATTCTAATGCCACTGATAAGTATGTATAAGTAATTACGCTCCCAAGAAATATTATATGTATATAATATACTATAACAATTATAATATAATATAATTTGGTACGAAGTTATATAATCTAAAACAAGGACCATTCTTACCATTCCGAAGATATAAAAAAAATGATATTTCAAAGAATTATGAGTAATACTAAAAAACAACTATACAGCTTCGTATAGTCGTATTATAGTTAATTAAAGTACTAATCGGAGAGCATTTTTAATTTGTTTAATTAACTATTAACTACCTACTCACATACCTACCTACCTGGCTAGCAACTAAGCAAGTATGTACGAATGTCTTAGTGTTTAAGCTGCAATTAATGATAATGAACTTGTCATTATGGAGAAAATTGAGCCCTAAAGATAGCCTGTCGATTATTTCGGTTCTATTTATAATGTAAGGATTCAATTAAGATGGCAGCCTGGAGATAAAGATAAAGAGTGCTCGCGTAAATTCGTCATTGAATAATATTTAGACTGCAGAGGTAAGGAAGTAATTAATTATTGATAAGATGGAAAACTAAGAAACTATCGTAGATACCAATAAACTATCGACTATCGAAAATGCATAGCTATATAGATAATTATGGATAATACATACATGCATACGGACACCGTGAAAAGTTTCTGTAACATTTAGTTTTATTATTACATATTTATTTTGTAAGTAAATTACAAACTAAAAATCGTACCTAAATGTGTATTTGGTATACAAGTATGGATCTAGCCGGTAAGTATAGATAGAAATATAGACACACTACCTATAGGCAATAGTGTTTTATGTATACAGTTCCGGGTAAAACACGAATGGCGAATGGCATAAAACAAATGGCTAGCTATAATCTTTATGGTTAATTGGTATAGTATAGTATAGGTATATTCGTAGGTATAGGAACAGATGTACATTGACTTGAAGCGGAAAAATAGTAGTACATAAATATAGAATGCGTTTAGACTCATTAAAAGTAGGTTGGTAATTTTGTTTTAAAGGCGTTAGTCAGTTAATGGTTTCTAATTCAGCTCCGTGGAATGAATGAATGAATGAATTACACGCTATAAAATTACAAATATGACGGACTAAACTCCATGAATTACGAGATAAGTATGTAAGATAAGACTAGCAGTAGCCACAACCGCAACAGCAGCAACAACAACAATTTCCCTTCCACATATTAGTATAATGTATATTGTAATGTATGTAATTAATTAAGGCCCGTCAAAACAATTCATCCACCATCAATACTATAAAAATATATTAAAATACATATTATTATGTTACAAACAAAAGAATCTTCGGATATATACATACATAGGTAAATATGTAGTAACTTCTCTATTATATTATGATATACCTATATATACTATATATATAATTATATAATTACATAAGTACACTCCCCTGTTACTTAAATATGGAGAATAAACAAATTATGATTTGGGTTCTTACGATTACTAATCATTCACTGTATACCTACCTACCCACCTATACCTATCTATAAGGTAGGTATGCATATATTACGTATTTTTCGCTTTCTTTACGGAGGGCTGGGTCAGAGTAATGGTCAATTAACTATGAATTTATAGGTTATATTTTTATTTATCGCATTTTGATGAGCTTCCAATTCCCAATAAAGAACCTCAAAGGGAAAACTCCGGCACTCAATTCCTATTCCGACTCCAGCACATGGAAATACGGCCTAAGTGACTTGGATTGAACTTAAAGACTTTGGATTTGGAAAGTTATGATCAAACTTTCTACATTGGACTGTCTAGGAAGGAATGATGGTCCCAAGGAACCACCGGAGACCAGGGCACGGCAGCAGAGTTCAGGGGAAAGGATCCATCCGGATTTGAAAATACATGGGGAAAGGGAAGGAGTACGTATACACAGGGAAGCGGTACAGTTTACACTTTAGAGCTTTGCGGTGAGGCGCCCCTTATAGAACTGAGGATGATTTATGGATTGGAACGTTTCCTCAAGTGGAACAGGAAACGACGAACAGTTACAATAATCATAATCGTAATAATGATAAATACCGTACATGCATATCCGCATCAGCACGACAGAATTTGTATGTACATACAAATGCAGGGCGTCAGAGACAAAATGTGCTCGTGTTTCTCAGTTCTGCTCCTTATTTCCTTTCCCATTATTATTGGGGGCATTGCAAAGCTGATGCCGTACAGTTTGCCTGTAGCACATTTTCTGTGTTATACTTTTTACAAAAGGCAAAACGTGAGGCCAGCATGCCAAAATAGTGTAAAACATGACATGGGGGCATTTTCAAAAAAGACAAAATATGATATTAGCATTTTTAAGACTTTTAAAACGTGAAAGTACGCCTTTTAAAAAATGGCGAAACGAGAAATTAACATTTTGAAAAGTTGTTTAACTTGATATTACACTTTCGTTAAAAAGGTAAAACATTATTGGTGTTAACATTTGTAAAAGGAGGAAAACATCACACAATTTTACAAAAAGGCAAAACATAGTATGTGCTCCGCTTTCTTTAAAAAGGCAAACCTTGGTATATACAGTACGTTTTTAAATGGTGCAAAACATGATATTACACTTTTTGAAAGCACAATTTCCATACACAGCCAGACCTTATATTTGCAAAGCTCCTTTGCTACTTTTCAGTCAGTCAGTCAGTCAGTTCTTCCCTTCATTTGTACATGCACGTACGTGCCTACCTCCTTACATAACCGGCCCTACTGTGATACCCAGTGCCAGTACAGTCAACCCAAACCGGGAATCCATTCACAAACATCTTTCCTTCGCATTCTCCATTTCCATATATCAGTATTTGGGCTTAGACCTTAGACGCTCTGTCGGACTTTGTGAGTCTCTTGGCTTCGTTTGGCTTTGCTTTGAGCTTTGAAGCAACTACCGTAAACGCTCGAATAGAGCCCCAGTCTCGAATAGAGCCCCAGTCTCGAATACAGCCCCATGCTACGAATGAAAAATTGAAATAAAGCCCCAGTCTCGATTATAGAGAAGTACGGCAAGTTTTGAATAGAGCCCCAGTCTCGATTAGAGCCCCAGTCTCGAATACAGCCCCAGTCTACGACACCAAATTTTAAATAGAGCCCCAGGGGCTCTACTCGAGCGTTTACGGTATATAGCTATGCTGTATGTATATGGGTGGTCTCTAGTCTGTATGCACGCTGCAACTATCTGTCTCCGTATAATTATAGTGGTGGTAGTGAAATAAAGGGATTAGAGAGCGTCTCTTCCGTTTTCCTATGCAAACAAGTCATCAGTTAAGGAGAAGGAAATTAGAAATTATTAGAGTCGAAAAGCAAGTCAACGTTACACAACCGAAAGGAAAAGCCCTCACACAATACTGGCAATAATGGCAACTGCTGGCCTTGCTTTCCGAAATACAGCTACTAGTACATATCGTGGGTGAAGAAGCATGTTGGCGTAAGTCCAGTCCCCATTAAAAGCATTGCGACAATAGTCCACGGTCTCTTCAGGGTCTTTTTGACTTCAATCCCCGCAATCCGCGTTTTGGTATTATTGCTGTAAGGTGTAAACAATGTCCTTGGTTCACTCTTTTTAAAAATAGTAAAACTGGTGTTTGCAATTTTAAAAATTATTATGTAAATCGGAATTTTGCAATTAGTAAAAATGGTACTTACACTTTTTCAAAAGTAGTAAAACTGTCATTTAAACTTTTTCAAAAGCAGTAAAACTGGTATTTACGCTGTTTCAAAATCAGTAAAACTGCGTTTTGCATTTTTTCTAAACCAGTAAAACTGGTATTTGCACTTTTCAAAAATAGTATAACTGGTATTTGCATTTTCAAAAGTAGTATACCTAGCTGGTATTTGCACTTTTTCAAAAGCAGTAAAACTGCTTTTTGCATTTTTTCAAAAGCATTAAAACTGTTTTTTGCACTTTTTCAAAAGCATTGAAACTTATGCAAGCTTTTTCTAAACCAGTAAAACTGGTATTGGCACTTTTTTAAAAGTAGTATAACTGGTATTTGCACTTTTTCAAAAGCAGTAAAACTGTTTTTTGCACTTTTCAAAAGCATTAAAACTGTTTTTTGGCATTTTTTCTATAGCAGTAAAACTGGTATTTGCACTTTTTTAAAAGTAGTATAACTGGTATTTGCACTTTTTCAAAAGCAGTAAAACTGCCTTTTGCACTTTTCAAAAGCATTAAAACTGTTTTTTGGCATTTTTTCTATAGCAGTAAAACTGGTATTTGCACTTTTTTAAAAGTAGTATAACTGGTATTTGCACTTTTTAAAAAGCAGTAAAACAGATACTTACTCGTTTCAAAACCAGTGGAATTGCTATATGCACCATTTTACAAACCTGGTATTTATATGTAGTTTTTCTAAATACGTTGGTAAATTGTTGCTGGGACTTACGCCAAAATGGCATTAAGGAACGTTGGACTTGCGTCTTAATGCTTTTAAGTGGGGGATGGGCTGACGCCAAAATGATTCTTCGCCTACGGTATACTTGTCTGTAGTGTAAGTAAATACAGTTTAACTACACAGGAGTGAATGTATCGTCCTCCTTTAATGCTCCGTTCTAGGATTCTATGCAAAATATAATTATTTTAGGATACACAGAACCTGTAAGTATAATCCAACACGATTCTAAATCACTTACACGCTCAAAATAAAACGTGCATACATGTACGTAGTCTATGTCATATACATACATTGAAGTAATTATTTTCATGCAAGTACATAATATATAATTATACTAACAATTTGACTTCCTATAGCACTGTAGGTACCTTACCGAGTACTTTCCAATTTCCCAATTTTAGGTGCGTTAAGGAAACAGAGAAGCGTTAATCATGTTTCGTAAATACTACAGGATTTCCCATCTTATCCCCTTCACATATGTACAAGTCCTTGGCAACAAAAGTAATGTAAATGCCAGTACTCATTCGGAATTCCATATTTTATGATAGGCAAGCTTACAAATAACCTCTTCCTCCAGTTAAAACGTGACTTTTACTAAAGTTCACAAGTGCAATAACTCAAGCACTTGACGTATGCAACAAGAAAATAATAAAATACTCATAGCAAATCCTTTGCAAACATTTCAAAAACAAATTCAAGGAGAAAAATGTTAAAATCGATATTGATATCAAAATTGGAAAGTACTGTACAGCTGTGCATGGGTTTTAGTTTATTACATTTCGTCGGCGAAGACGGATAAGTTCACAGTCCTAATGATTTCAGTTTTAAACATACATATACATACGTGCTAAAAAATCAACTTTTTAGCTGTGTTTACATAAGGTGTGGGTACCGGTTAACTATTTTGTCAAAAATAGTAAAACAGAAATTAATTTATTATCTTAATTTCACAGTGACTTAAAAAAGTTTATTTGTGCTGGTTCAACTTTTTAAAAACTGCGTACAACTGGTATTTCCAGTTTTAAAAAGTAGTAAAATGTAAGTTTGCACTTTTCAGAAATAGAAAAATTACTATTCATACTTTCAAAAGCAGCAAAATTGCTAAAACAATTTTTTCAAAAACATTACAATGTCAATTTACTCATTTCAAAAGCAGCGAAATCGCTAAGCACACTTTTCAGAAAATAGTCAAATTGCAATTTGCACGTTTCAAAAGCTGCAAAATTGATGAACACACTTTTCAAAAAAAAGCAAAATTACTATTTAAGCTTTTGAAAACAGTAAAATTGCTAAATACACTTTAAAAAGTAATACAATTACTATTAACACTTTTCAGAAATAGTAAAATTGCTACATACATTTTTTTAAAGTGGTAAACCACTATCAACTACTTAGTTTATGTATTATTACCAGCCCATAAGTAAATGTTTTTTATTGGGACTTGCATCGGAACGATATTTGAAAGCATTGGACTTGCGTCACAATGGTTTTATGTCAGTGAGAGCTGGACTTCTTCCACAATGCTTCGTCACCCACGATTTGTAGGTACATGTTTTTCATTTTTTTCTCCCTCTACTGCCCTTAATCCTAGCTGAGAAAGTCTTAGTCTTTTGGGAAGGGAATTGCACTGTTTCAATTTCAATTGAGGGCAATGCACCGATCCTGAGTGAGTGAGTGTTCTGAGGACTGTAAAGAGTTAAAATTGTGCTTGTAAAGGACGTCCAAGTCCAGCCAAGCATACCGTGCTTGTGTTGAGGGAGGGGAAAGGAAGAGATGGGAAAGTGTATTTAAGGGAAGGAACGAAAAGGAGCTTGAGAAGGAAGTGATGTGGAAAAAAAAAGATGTTGGGCCTTGTGCGGTAGTAAGGAGAGCATTTGTCTGTGCAAGTGCTTCCATAATTACCAACCTAATGGCTACAAGTTAAAACGAAATTGGGCTTTCATTTCTACTCGCTTTCCTTTTCCCTTTCACTGCCACCACTGCACTCTGCTGCCTTCGCTAACTCGAGGAGACTCTTCGCTGCTGCCTCGGCCTGGGCCACGACGGCTCTCGATAGCTTCACTATACACAGTCACAGTTAGCCCACACTTCCATCAAAGTTCACTCCTATAATTTCATATCAAACTAGAGACCATAACCACATACAATTATACTCAGAAAATTTGTTGCTGGAACCATCAGGGGCACTAGGCACTACACTGCTCAATCTGTAAATGAAAATGTGGTCTATAGTCATAATTGTGGGTACATTCTGTACTTTGTACAAGCAATGCTTAGATAGTGAAATAAGTACGACACTGTACATGCTATATGGAGAGATATTAATATGATGTGGTAATACTGAATACTTGTAAACAAATGTTTAGACTTGATGCATCCAAATGAGTCAGAACATGCATAACTTTGGGGAGACTGTGACATTAACAAGTACGGAATTAAACTCAAGATTCTCTCATACACTCCCACGTAACTTTCTCTCTGATTTCTGTCTACCGACAGACATATGTATGCGGATTCCTTGGTACATATATACTTACGTATTCATATCGGAAGGGGGACGTCCAATTCTGACGTCATATGAAGTAACTTTATAATTTGTGTAATTGCGTGTTTTTCTGCTTAAAATGTGTAATTATCGTTTTTCGCCCTTTTTTAAAGGTGTAAATTTCGTGTTTTGCCTTTTTATAAATGTGTAGTTATGGAAAATAATGTTTTTCCGTTTTTAAAATGTGTAAATGTCTTGTTTTGCCTTTTTGGAAATACCTATGTAATTATCGTATCTACCCTTTTTTAAATGTGTAATTAGCGTGCTTTGTATTTTTGGAAATGTGTACCTATAGTGTTTTGCCCTTTTTGAAATGCGTAATTAACGTGTTTTGCCTTTTTGGAAGTGTGTAGTTATCGTATTTGCCCCTTTTGAAATGTGTAAATAGCGTGTGTGGCCTTTTAAAATGTGTATTTAACGTGTTTTCCTTGTTTTGAAATGTTTAATTATCGTGTTTCGTTCTTTTTGAAAGAGCTTAAATGTTATGATTTGCACTTTTTCAAAAGGGCATTATAGCATTTAGCCAGTATAAAGAACGTTTTTCCAATTCTTATCATATGATTTCAGATTTAGGAGATCCAGAAAAGTTGAAGATACTGCGGATACAGACATGGAAGTTCATGGAAACATTACCCATGTAACTGTGAATAGAAAATATGGAAAAGCTCACTTCACAACGGACCCATGCTTAACGGTATGCATGCTCGGTTGAGGCTTCTTCGGTTTTGATGTCTGGTGCTGTTTCGCTATATTGCTGTTGTGTAGCACACGTGTATACGCCCCGACTTTCTACACTGCCTGTATTTTATATATATATACGGCGCCTTCATCATAATATATGTTGGGACATATTTCCCTAATACACCCAGACGATTTCCTTGAGCTGAAATTTTAAGGAAAGTAGTAAAATGGGAAGATTGTCTGCGCGTAAATTCCCGTTTAATTACTGTAACGTAGAGTGGACTGGAAATGGAAAAGTGAATGTGAATAAGATAAGATAATATTTTAACCCTGGCTGGATCAAATTAAATTATCAAATCACATCTTCATTCTCATCCACAAACTACATACAAATTCTTCCTCAACGCAACGCCACCAAGTTTCCTTAAGTATCTCTCTCTCTCTCTGCTTCCTCGAATGCTTCGTACTACTATACGGCTACGACATTCTTACTCTCACTATTTGGCTTAGTTTTGGGCCTACATTTAACATTTGGTGGGATTTACTGTCCGACTTTAGCTTTAACGTCTGGATTTAGAACTATCTTACGGCGTCTGTCTATGTCTACCCATGTGTGATAGAAATAGAAGTACAGATACAGTAAGGGGCTTGCAGCTATGACATTGTAGAAACAACCTTTTAAAAATGTTGAAAGTGTCACTTATTGTTACTTTTTTGAAGCTTCTATTTTAGGTTTTGCTTTTTTCTTGAAGCCGCGTCTTCTAAATTTTAGAAATTAAGTCTTTCTGAAACGTTGCTTTCATGCATTTGACTTTTTTGAACGTTTTTTCTAATCCAAATTGTATGACGTTATATTTTGATGGACCCTATAGCAGTACTTTTATCTTTTGGCCCAAAGAGTCTGTAAACTTCCTTTTTATCCCTTATACGCACTATTTATTCTGCGTGCTTATATATCTACGCTCTTGTTGTTGTTATTGTTCCTTTATTTGGGAACTGTGAAGTGAAAAATTTGTTTGGACAAGTTTTCTGCGTAGATACCTATATTTTGTGTACCATTATCTGTACAGCTTGGGAACGGAAAACAAGTTCCATTCAGAGGCTACACATTTTAACATGGTATTCACTAGCCAGTTTTTTGAAATGTGTACATGCCTATGTACATTCAGTTTGAATTGCACACGGCTAAAGAATGTTGAAAAATACGATGAAAAGATCTTCATGCAAATCATTGTAGGAAGATTTGGCCTTGGCATTGCCTGTAGTAGACAAAACGGACGGCTTAAACAGCAGCACTTGCGACATCTAGTTTAGGGAATACTTTCCCACTAAAT
Source organism: Dicyrtoma fusca (assembly GCA_034695205.1). Lineage (NCBI taxonomy): Eukaryota > Metazoa > Arthropoda > Collembola > Symphypleona > Dicyrtomidae > Dicyrtoma > Dicyrtoma fusca. Next base: position 15,508 of record JAQFZC010003084.1, read on the forward strand.
TGAGTTAGGCAAGAAGATGCGTTATTGGAAAATTGACATGATACGATTACATGACCCGCTGTAGGAATTTAGTAACCAAAGAGCTTACACCGAATACAGAATGACATTGCCTATATGTATAAAAGAGTATGTGAGGATACTCTGTAAATCTGTGTGTATGTACGTACATACGACAGATGAAAGGTTACTCACAAGTCAGAACCAGGACGGGGCCCGTCAAAAATAGAACCAAACGATACGAGGAACAAGTACAGGAGTTCCGAAAAATGCAAAATAAGGTTACTGACCTTTTGAAAAGTGTAAATCATGACACGTAATGCTGTAAAAAATGGAAAAGGATTTTATTTTCACATTTGTTAAAGCCAAAACACAATAGTTGAACAGTTCAAAAGAGACCAAAAGCGATAATTGAACATTCAAAAGCAGGCAAAACTCGATAGTTAAACATTTCGAAAAAGACGAAACACGATAATTTTGTTTATTTAAAAACACACTAAACACGAGAATTGCTTTTTTTGGAATGCATAATTCGATATTTGAAGTTGCAAAATAAGTCAAAATACGATAGCTAATCATTTTCAAAAGTTAAGTTTTGCAAGCTTAAAAAAAGCAAAACACATAATTTCACATTTAAAAACACGCAAAACAGGATAATAATTATCCTGTTTTGCGTGTTTTTAATTTTAATTTTAAAATTTTGCTACAATTATTGTAGATTTAAAAAATGTAAAACACGATAATTCCGTATTTAAAAACAGGCAAAACAGGATAATTGAAGATTTAAAAATACAAAACATGATAATTTCACATTTAAAAACGGAAAGTAAGATCATTGAACATTTAAAAAATGCAAAACACGATAATTCCGCACTTAAAAACAGGCACACAGGATATTTGGGCATTTAAAAAAGGGATAAAACACCACATTTAAACATTTAAAAAAGGGGGAAACAAGACAATTATTCATTTGAAAAAATAGCAAAACAAGAAACTTATTACACATTTCAAAAAAAGGACAAAACGCCAAATGTGTACATTTTAAAAAGTGTTGTACATTCAACGACAATATAATCGGACTGACATTACTCGCAACATACGTGCATCACATGACGTGTCCATGTGTGTCCACGTGTCCGTCTTGCCCTTCGTGACAAAGTGTAGGCCTGTACCGTACCACAGTGATCCAATCTGCAGACATTCCAATGCAATGCAATTCTCCCATCTCCACTCTAAATGCTAATCCTTATCATCGTCAAATGAGCCATCATGTCCTGGTTATCAACTTCAACTTGCGACTTGAGACTTTTCTAACTGATCCTCATTTCCTCATCCTCCACAAGATCCAGCTGAGAGCCTTTTTATATTATCTCTATTACGTCCACTATTACATTGCACTTACTCCAGAGCACACCACCGTGTCTCAGAGGCAGTCGAGTCCCAATATTCAACATTCAGGCCGTTGTAGCTAGCATTCAAGAGCCGAGCCATCCAGCGCCAGTCAGACCAGCCCATAACGGTCAGAGAGTGTTTGAGTGTCCGTCGGAAGAGACAGGGAAAGACAGAAGAAAGTCCAGTCGAAAATCCAATAACAAGTCAAGACTATCTCACTACAATCTTTCATGTACGTTTCACGTTTCACATTTCGCATTTTACTTCCTTCGTCTTCTCAGTTTTTCTCCTAGAAATTTTTTCACTCGAAGTTGAAATATCCCAAGAAGAAAACGGAAACTAGCTACCAGCCCGAATACATATCGTCGGTGAAGAAGCATTACGCATTATTTTGACGCAAGGCATTTCCTTCTATTGCAAGTCTAGAGACCCTTTAACGAAATCTAGTGTTAACTAGTGTTTACATAGCAGTGCTTTCCAAAATGATAAAATTGCAATGTAAACTTTTCAAAAATAGCAAAACGACATTTTACTTTTTGTAAGCTCACAGGTAAAGAGTTGATTATTGACATTATGACTATGACACAATGCTTCTTCAGCCACGATATACATATGTAAGTCTGCTGCACCAGGACCACCGAGCTGTACTAGTTCTAGATGTACTGCAGTGGAAAACGGTGTATCTGTATTTATAGTACACATTTTATATATGAAAGAAATTAAAGAACAAATGAAAAAGGGAACTGCCTAGTCTGTAGCAAATGTCGATCTGTAGGCCTTTATAGGTATTTATAATAATTATAGCGCTGATACCCGAACGAACATTTTCTGGATCCGCACCGTTATAGCTATGAAGGTACATTCATATTATTGTTCAAAGAAAAGGATTTGTACTCATTCAAAACTAGTGCTCGAAATTATTTCATATAAGTACATATATTATATCGTCGGTGAATGTGCATTCTGACGTAATGAGTGTCCCCCTATAAAAACATAGCTAAGCTGGTCCAGCGCACCCTTAATCTCATTTTGGCGTAACCAAATCCAGACTATCGTATCAGAGTTTTGCTAATAGAAATACTAGAACATGAATTTGCCCTTTTTCAAAATTAGCAGAAGCGAAATTTGCACGTTTTAAGAATGTGTAAAAGTGATATGTTCCCTTTTTAAAAGAAGTAAAACTGAAACTTATGTTTTTTAACTTTAACAATACTTTGAGATTCGACTTTTACACACTTTTAAGAAGTATAAATACCGATTTTACTACTTTTGAAATCTGTAAGCATTATTATACCTACATAGTCATAAAAGTAAAAATACGGCCTCCGTGAATTTTAAAAATCTCTACAAAGCCTTTTTTACACATTTTGAAAAAGCCTAATTACAAGCTAAATATTTTTATGAACACATATAAGATATAAGTAAAACGTTTATGTTCGGCACTTTCATCAAAATATTCATCATAAATGGAAGCTACACTTGGGTCAGAATGCTTTTTAGTATGGGCTCGATTTACGCAATAATACTTCTCCACCGACGATACGTACTTTGTATAAGTATTTGAGTATTTTTGTGGGGGTTAGTACAGCAAGCATAGGAACTATGTAGGGAGAATCCTGGAGTTAAATCATCACGATCACGATGCGATTAGTTAATGGAGGAAAGGAAAGCTGGAAAAGTCTAGAAATGAAGGAAAGATGAAAAAAAAAAGTAAATTGAACTGAAAAGAAGAGAAGTCGAAGGGTAAAACAAGCTTCTTACGGTTACGAGCTTATAATTGTTATTAAGCACTAAGCAAGAAAGAAAGGGCGAGAGAGTGGTAAAAAGAAAAGATGCTGCCTCTTCGTCTGCTTGGGATCTTCTCATAGAGATGACATATCCCCATCCACATCATCCATCTTGAGATGTCCAAGAAAATCATAATCATATAATCAGCTTCATATCTTGAGATAGCTTTAGCTTTTAAGGCAGAATGAAAAAAAAAAGAAGTAACGGGAAAAAAAGTCATTTCCGAAGACGAATCAAATCAAATCAAAGAAATGGTTCCGTTCAAGTCCACTTATAGTTCCTCTGATTCCATCCAGACACGGCTAAAAATCCATGCCAAAATGCCAATGCCATTCCCAATATGAAGGTTGCTAACAGTATTCAGAGTACTAAGGGGCCATGCAAATATGACGTCATAGAAATGCTGTTGTAAAAATGTTTAACAACATGTAAAACAAAAGTTATGTTTATTCAGTTTTTAAATTAATAAATTGATTTGTCTACGTTTTTAGAAATGACCCATTTTACCTAAAACTTTTGCGATGTCATATTGGCTAAGCCCCCAACAGCAATAACACTGATGCTCAAGTCTATGTGTATGGTATTCTTGGGGTTGGTTGGGATACTAGATTTTATAGAAATAACCATCTGTACTGTGACTGCAGGATTCCCCCTCATTTTTCTTCGTATTTCACACGCAGACATGGACCAAGATTTCCAATATCCAAACAGCAGTGGCAACGACAACTGCAAAGGCATCCATTGTACCAATTCTCCATTGTTTCAAAAAACATTTTGACTTTGTTACGAGCTCATCTGTAACAAAAATGTAAATGTAATTCTTAGAGTAGGCGCTCAAGGTTCAAAGGTTAACACTTTCAGCATTGCTCTTTTGTCTCAACTAGTCTTCGCGAGCGAGACGCCTTCCTGCATAGTGCATACATACGTAATCCGCAATGCATAGCTGGTACAAGATCAGGCATGGCAGTGCGAGTTTGGAGTCGGGAATTGGAAAGGAAAGGAAAAAATCAGGAATGAGGGCAGTGAATGGGAGACGGGCAGACAGGGCAGGAGATGAGATGAGATGGAGAAGAATTGATGGAGAAAGTTTTATTGAAGGTGACAATCACGCCAAGTCATGTTAACATCCCTTGTCCTTTGTTTTTCCTGCGATTAGTTAGCTTAAGATGTACTGTATCAGTTTGCTCAGCTTAATTTGTATGTGTCGTAGGGCAGTAAGCGTTGTGGGCTGGAGCTACTGGGCCACAATTGTACCTGTACACAGACATTCGAAACTGGTATTTCTATTCTAACATTCAGCTATGCAAGTTTGTAAGTAATAATAATATAATACTAATTTATTCATTGGGTCGATTTGACCGTTCGGTCCATACAACCTGACTCAACCAGTCACTGTGGGTGAGGAAGATA
>JAQFZC010003085.1:0-20087 GCA_034695205.1 Dicyrtoma fusca
TGGGATTTTATGAAATGTTGACAAGATATTTTGCTTTTTTAAAAGCATGGCAGTTTATTGTTATGAACATTTCAAACAAGTTGAAAGTCATTTAATTTCTGAACTGCTTGACGTAATTTGTGGAACGCTTCCTTTGACAATAGTGTAGCCGTGCATCCCCGTCCACCTTGCCTTTGTACCTAGGTACCCATGTGCAATTGTGGGCTTACATTTCTACAGTTTCAATCTAAAACTGAGTTTAAAAAGACAGACAATGCAATGCTTAACGCTGGAATTTCATTGCCTACCACAAAAGTAGCGCCGATATTCCATTTATTTATAAATACACACGTGCCAGAGGAAATCCACTAATTTCCCTTGTTTCATCCCGTCTGTCTGTCACACATGCTAATTTTTTCTATTTTCCTTTCAGCATTCCAAATGAATTATAAATGAGATCCGTCCTATTTTAAAAATATACATGATACACCTTGCCACACACTCACATAATGGGCAAGACTTCGCTTTAGTCACAGCTGAATATCTTGCACGAGGTACGGAGATAGTAGTAGAGCTGCTTTTTCATTGAATTGCACACATTTAATGGCTGTAAACCTTATATGAATGATACCTTATAATGCTCTCCCACATTTTATTAGTGTTTTATAGTTTCTCAAATTTTAAGTTTCAGTTCCTAAAGGTTCCCTGAGCTAATTGGCTGAGACAATAGAGCCCATTCAATGCCGCAACCTCGTCAGGGCTAGTCAGCTCTCAGTTCCTCGAGAGTGCTTTCGACTGAGTTCCAGGAGCTGAAACTATCTCGTGGGGCAACATGGGTTTGAGGGGTAAAATTAGCCAATTTCGGGGTTAAAATGATTACAAAGTTAATTTTAGCCGATTTTACCCAATTTTAAAAATTATTTTTACTTCTGATGTCCACAGTTTTACATCGGCGCGGTATAATTTGGAACTGTTGATAAAATTTTAGTTCCAGTCAGTTCCTAGCAAATTTTTATCAGTTTCTCAAAGTAGTTCTTTAAGTAGTAACCAGATTCCGAGGCGAACAGAGACAGAACTCTACGTTACACTATATTTTACTTCCCTCCATGCAATAAGATGTGGGTGCTGGAGAAACTCGTTTGATCCTAATCATAATCATCTTATAAAAGAAAGGAAGAGAAAAAGTCTTTTCCATCTCTCAACTACACTGCGCACTGTTTAGCTTCAGTTCAATTCGATAGCAGGGGTAACGAAAGCGAAAGCAATGAGACCATATGGGGAAAATTAATTTCCTGAGATATAGGTATTATTATTTTCTTTTTCTTGGCTTAAGAAGCCGTCTTGCAATCTTAGAAAGTTTCTAAATGGACTATATGTACATTTTTGAAAAGATGCAAAATGGAGTATGGCAAAGTTTTGAAACGAGGCAAGCAAAGAGTCCTATTTCTACATGTTGAAGATGCACAATTGGCATATATTTATATATATTTACATGTTTGGCAAAACTTCAAATTAAAATTGGAACTATGTACAACACATCATTTGCACAATTTGAAAACTGGACAAAGTTTGAACCTACAAAAAAGCCTAATTAACTGTATTTATATACAAATTGGCAAAATTTCCTTTCTGCATGCAAATTTGTGCAAAAAACACATGGTGCATTTTTGAAAACTTTTCTTTTACAGCACATGTACAGATAGCATAGCTTAATGGTGCTTGCACCCTCTTCCTTTTAATTACTGCAGGATGGACGTCATTTTGCTTCTCAATCCACAGTATTAGTTTTAGATATGAGTACTTCCAAGGTATCAAATCGGTAGCTATATAATAGACGAAGAGGGCGCTTCTGGATGAAGACAAAAAAAACGTAAATTGTTAATAAAATGTGGAGCGGAAATCATAGCTTTTAGAAGGAAATGCGGACAAAGCTGTGGAAAGTTGGGATTCTCCTGAGACTGGAAGTATTAGGTGCAGTAATTGTATGAACATATTCTCTATCAAACTATTGCCATATGCATCTCACATGATAAAATAATTTTTGTAATCTCAAAGTGAAAGTAACGGGTTTCATCCCTCCGTCCTTTCACTTTGGCTCTATATTGCTTTCGCCCTCCGTCTTATTTTTCTTGTGAGCGACGTAGAAGCAAAACTGGGTTACGAAGCCAAAGGGAAAAGACAGGAAATTTAAAGCGAAGAACTAGGATCGATATTTTTTTAGTTTTCACACTAATAAATCTTATAATTATTTCCAGCTTTTTATAAACCAGTAGATAATTTTTGTTAAAGAAACCACGTGAACGATTTTTTCCTTGTAAAAAACATTAAAATATTCGATTTTTGTGGGATTTGATGGATCTTACGTTTTCCCTTGCTTTGCTTCTTAACATAGGCCGTACTACATGGGAGGTTGTACAGCTCTCTGGAATGAGCTGCCCATAGTTCCCCGTGACAAAAGGGACGGGAACGGGCATGACTGATGGCATCTCCACCAGATCTGTAGCTCACATACTTCAAAATCAAAATTAACTTAATGAACTAAATGGTGAGAAATATCCTGCGACCACAAATGATTCACAGGTTCTCATCCAATGGACCTGCATAATATCTTCTAACTACCTACACATCAAGTAGAGTGTGACAAGGGAATGAAGGACTTCAAACGTTCACTGTTCAATATGCTTAATGCAATGTTCTTCATTGAATTGACGATGAGTTAGCAGACATACAAGATCGGTGTACCTCCGTTTTATGCAGGAGCGTATTAAGCTATGGGCGGAAAACCTACCGATTCTAGAAACAAAATGCTGTCTAAGCGATTAATTTTCAAAATATGCTTTCAAAACTGGATAATTTTTACCCACACAAAATATTTGAAGGCTAATCATACTGGCTATAAATTTTGCGTAGAAAAGAAAACATTTGTTTTAGGCTATCTCATTGAATGCTGTTTTAAAAATGCGGTTTAAAGGTGACACAGCTCTAACAGTTTACAAGCTGCATCTTTGACATGTTCCTTTTATTGAAATATTTCCAGAATCTAGGTACGCCACTGCCACTAGCATAAGCGAAGTTGACTTGAGTATGGCTGAAGATTGGGATGTGATGTGAGTTAATGGAATTTCGTCGTCAGTTTTCATAGTCGAGTAGTTGTGTTGGGAGCAGCCGAGAGTGACACGATGTTCTTCATTGTCAAGTGAAGGACAGAGGGAGGGGGCGGGAGATCTGAATCTCCCACCCCCATCCCACTACAGAAGCTACAGACAAACTATACTGCATATTAGAATCATTGTTTTATGACTGATGACACATGTAGTACCGCTAAAGGAGCAAAACTAAACATTTATTGCACATTTTAAAGGCCGAATTTAAAGAATGATACAAAAAAATTAAAGATTGGACCATTTTCAAGCGTACATTTTTCACTACTGTTACTGCAAACGTCCCCAGTCCGGTTTTAAAGTATCTAATTTCAAAGTGTAATTCTGCAATTTTAATTACGGAAGTACACTCGACAAGGACTATTTTAATGTTAAGCATGAACTGGATTTTGGACAGAAGAATTGTTCTAATAGGGTAAAAGCAATTTGGCTTCTCAAGCCACATCATCGCCCAACTCGCAGTACTTTTTTAGTTTGTTTTTTTTTGTTGTTGTTTGTTGGCTGGGGGAAGTTGATCTCTAAATTTCCAGGAAGGAAACCTGTGCAGATGTTCGTGCACATCATAATTTCTTTAACTAATTGCCTATCAATGTCAAAATCAATGCATACAGATAGAGACTAGAGACATTCCCATGTCTGTATTTTCATGAAATAGTTTTTTCTGCACAAGTTTCCCAGATTATGTTCCTATATAGGAAGTATAGCACCACAGAATAAAATTTATATGAAAAAAAATACAAAATTAGAAGATATGAACTATGAACTACTGAGTATGGGATGGGAAATTATGTAAAAGTTGAGTTTACGTGAGTGAGTTTGATGCAATAGAAAGAAATAATGGAAAAAATGAGAGAAATGGGAAAAATAGAGAGAGAGAGAGACTGAGTGAGTGAGTGAGCAGAGGAGAAGAGTAATAGAGTGAGGTTGGTGAGGATTTGAAGAGCTAACTTGGAAAAGGTTTGACAAGGGCAAGGCATAGAAATAGAAATAAAAACCCGTCCAAGTAGTAATAGCAGGGAGAATAAAAGTCTGAGCGATGGGTGAGGAGTGAGGGGCCATTCAATATTACAGCACAGGGCTTTTGCTTATTGCATCAAATTAATTTTTGATGGTATAAAATAAACGTTTAGATTTATTGACACTCGGTCTCTTTAATAGCATACATAAAAAGCTTTTAATTTCTCAAAAAAGTAAAACATCAACCAGTGTCTGTTTAAAAAAATGGAAATGCAATGGTTTTTACTTTTGAAAAACTTGAAAATATTACACATTTAGTCATTTTGAAAGTTTCAAAGCAAGTTTCAACACTTTTTGAAAACAGATTTATAGAAATATGCTTAAACAATTGCAATTTTTTATGACTTATTTCATTGTAATTAATCGCGTCTCAATTAAGTACATGGTGTGCTATTCTTAAAATGTAAATATCCTGTTTTGAACCTTTTAAAAACAGTAATAAACATTTAATAGTTCCCAATATAACTTCCGTTTTCAAAAACTTTAAACCTTTGAATGCTTGGGGGTTTGAAAATGTGTATAGTACAGCCGTGTTTGTGGGATTGTAGCCGTAATTACTCGTTACACTGAAATGTTCCATTAAAAGAACAAGTTGTGTCAAGTTAATTCGTGGGACGTAGGATGTAGAGAGTCCCTAGAACATAGCTTTGGTGGTCGTTTCTGTGTAAGCTTGGAGCAGCAGGCGGAGTTTGCGCTGGGACTTGGGATGTAGCAGTGGAAGTGCCAGTGATTCGTAGAGTTTTGTGTTGTTCGGATAAGCTGTATGCCTGGACTCTGCCAGAGGGAAAAACCGTGGAAATGTGAGTCTAATGCGTCCTCCTGTATTCACCCAAGTCCTCTCGCCCGTGCACCACACTCCACCACTATCATCTCACACTCACCAGCTCCTTCCCACGTAGCATCGTAGCTCAGTAGCCCACCAACTCACCTACAATTACAACTAGTCAACAATAAGGGAACATCCTCAGTCCCGATATACACCAGTCATAATTATCACCCTCATTAATTCCTATGCCTATAGACACATATACTTGGCTATACTTGTCATATCACACTACGGACGGGGCTTCTATTTTCCCTCGTCCATGCAACGTACACTAATCTCCCCAGTACAACCTCCCAACAAGTCAACATTTAAAATACAGAAAAAACACTATTTCACAACAGTACCACAATCTACTGTAGTACTGTTCCTGTAATAGGTGAGCTTTTTTTACCACTGTTAGCAGCCCGAAGGGTGTGTAAAAAGTGTTGTTTCTGACAATAGACATTTAAAACAAGCGTTTTTGTACAGAAAAGGACGTTGTAAAAGGAGTTGAGTACAGAAATAAAATTGTTTGTAAAAATTAAATTTTTTTGAAAACGTGTGGACAGAAATTGGCTGTGAAAAAAACAAGTTTTACAAATATAGCTAGATAAAGTGTTTTTTGTTTACTAAAACTATGAATTTGGACAAGTGTTGTTACGGCTAAAGCGGTACAAACTGCACAGCTGGGTGATGTGACTTGTTTTTGTTGTTTGTGCTCACTGCTCACCCCCACTCTCATCTCTATGTAGCACGTCTAGCTTCTTCTTTTTTCTCCACCTGTACGTCTATAGACCTTCAAACATACAGACAAGCCACATTTCTCCCGATTCCCCAGCAGTTCAAATGCGTAATACAGATACTGATACAGAAACTACTGTGCTTTCCATGTCCTGATACTGTTTATCCATCAATTGTTACTGGGATCCTGTTTTTGAAATGTGCCACCACCACTGTACCGATATAATGGACCTACCTCATATAATATGTTTTCATAAAACTCTGTAGGAAACTCTGTACAAAAGTTTGTATCGAAAATATAAATTATTAAGTCCAAAGCAGGCCAGACCAAGGCTAGACTTTCACGCATTGACTGCTTTAAGTTTGAATTGAACTGGATGTAGCAAACAGATAGAGTACGTAGCTGCGGGTAGCCAAAGTTTTTTCTGTGTAAGGAGTGAGTTGACGTGTGCGACTGGGGATGGAAGTGAAACAATTATATTTACGCACTTAAGATAGCTAACCGTACAAGCTTGGGATTGTCAGGAGATAGGCAATTCATTCACTTTCACTTTGACAACATAAACAAAAGCAAGAAGAACGTTTTGCCTGTCAAAGAATGATTAGGTAACAAAACTTGGTGAGTTTCTTTGTTGGACTGTGAAGTGAGTGTATGAGTACATACAGGGATGTACTGTGGAAGTGAAAGTGGAACTGGTGAAAGTTCCTGTGCTTTCTTTTTTGGTCAGCTTTCTCCTATCCACCTTGTCTGTCTTCCTGTACAACTGTACATGATGATGTGCTGAGTAAAGTTTTGTGGTTGGGTCCCATCTTTGAAGGTTGGTGCAGGAAACGTGGAAAAGGAAAGGAAAGGGAAACTACGGGGAAAGTAGACAAGACAAACTGTTTTTCTCTCTGAAGGAGTGAGATAGGAGGAAAAACAGTTAGCGAGTAAGATTCATGGTGTGACACTAAACTATCCACATTGTGAACATTTTTTCCCTTGACTAGCATCATTGGCTGTAGATTTCGTAAGAGGGAAGGAAAAAAGGGAGAAAGCGGAATATAAAAAAAGAAGAAAAAAGTTTTTTTTGGGATTACTCTACTTATGAATCCCTATTTGTAATGTCTACTGTCTACATACTTTCACGTGAATACATACCCTCGTCTCGTCGTCTCAGTCGGCCAGCAATGTGAAGGAACAATTGAGGAATTGAAGATAGTTGGACGGGAATTGAAGAGACTATTGACTCTCTAATATATTTGTTTTCTCCGTTTGAATTGGTGAAGAGGTAGAATGTCCTATCATTTCGACATTATACAAGTTTAATTATAGAAACATTGTCAGGCTCATCGTTTCATGAGCTCATGAAAAAAACTACTTCTTCGTAGTTGGACCATATCCATACCTTGGTAGGTACTATGCACCTATAGTCAAAGTTACTTTCGTCTGCTAAACTCACGGGGAGACTGAAAGAGAGAAAGAGAGAGAGAGAGAGAGAAAATAGTCGACGTAGGGAAAAAGAAAAAAATTCTGTAGAATTGTAGAAATGTAGAAAAGTTGTTGGAAAGAAAACTCGGCCTGGCCAGCTTGTAATTGACTATCATATTACATACTTAAGCTCTCCGATGACTTTCAATATACCGGTCTACGGTCACCAGCACACATATATAAGTACATATATATAGGAAAACACTTGTACTATGCAGACTTTCATTTTGCTCACAGATATAAAATTACCTATCATACCTATAGGCACACATGTCGACAGCTCATTGTGATAGGGACCTTGCATTTACTACTTCATACTGTTTCGAATTTTAACTATGTGTAATTAAAGATAATACAAAATTGGAATTTATATTTTTAAGATATAAAATGTGACCACTGCACGTTTTTTATAAGGCAAAAGTATCATTGCATTCACACGTTTGAAAGGTTTAAGTCCTGACTAAGATAAGGAAAGGTAAATTATCATAGATATTTATGTACATACATTCATGAAATTCCACGAAAACGAATGTACGACGCTTATTCCAATTTCCTCGTAATATTGGATGATAGCCTGGGGAGATATATGCCTAGATGTATACCACTCCAACAAGTATTTGTGTGACGTAAAATTATTAGGGGACTCCATCAACTTTACGGAAGCATCCTATCTGGACGGATACAGCACACAGTTGTGCTGGGGATGCTCAGGATTGCATACTTGTAAGGGAGATGACAGGCAGTGAAAGTCAGAGAAAGAGGCGTAACCTTTCTTTAATGATAAAATTCTGCATTCATTCCCTTTGCTGACTGTCGTTGTCGTTCTTATTGTCGCTGTAAAAAAGCAGAGCAGAGTTCCGTAGGATTGCTCCTGTAGGTACATTTATGGATATTATTGTGTGAATGATAAAAATAGACCAGGGCAGGGGATATACTATACCTACACTGTATAGTCTCCCTGTATCAAAGGCTACATCAGTATTATATGGGAGCAAATATTATGTTAGAGGGAAGAAGTCAAGATCGAAGAAGTTGATTTCGTCTCCACAAATCTCTTTGAGTCAGTTACACATCATCAACTTTTAAAATTCTATGGGTTACCAAACGGAAAAACACTAACTACCTACTTTCTCCGTATTACAGCATATGCCTTATAGGCATATAATAGTATACGTATTACACTGTATCTAGAGTTTACATTCTAGAATGGGGGTTCCGTCAATTATTACCTCCTACAAGCTATTTGAATTGAATTGGTTGATAGTTTTTATGAATTTTTGGCTAATGTACACGATTTTGGACAACGCGCATTATAAATAATATTTCCTTTTTATTAAAAAAATGTTATTATGCTCCTTATTTAAAGCGTTTGTATCAGTTTTTACACATTTTTAGTGCATTATTAACAACGTTTCTCAATTTAAAGATTATTATTAAGATTAATTACTTTAAATGGGTTTGTTCTGTTACCATCTGCCGCACTGCATGTTCCATTCAAATTGTAGGACGTAATATATGAAAGACCCTTATGTATATCTGTGCACTGAACCCAAATTGTTGCGCATATAATTATATCTCTAGATTTAAAAGTTGCTGATGGAGACGTTTAGACTATGTCAACGGAAACGATGCCACGAAGCTTCTCATTTCCGCAACTGCCGCAGCCATTCCCTTCCCTTCCTATCCCATCCTGAGGTAGGAATTCTCCCGTAGCACTTTAAAGTAGGTATCTACATAGGTGTGCCTTTCCCATACCACTGCTAAAGCCATAGCAGTACATCTGACTGTTAATGAATTTAAATTACGCTCAGTTCAAATAATTGTTATCCTCAACTCCCTCCCACCACAATCACCTTCCTATGCGTAACACATCTGCATACTGTACACTGCGTGGTCGTCTAAGAAGCAAAATAAAGTATATTCAATCAGTCTAGATTGCAAAATTCATTTATTTCTGCTAACGTGTAAAATCACGGATTCAACTTTCACTTTCTCCACTTTCTCCACACAAGCATTATTTACTTTAAGCCTTTTTAAAATAAGTACCGCTGGATTTTAAATTTTTTTATAAAATGTGTAAGACAATTTTGAGCACTTTGAAACCTTGACATTTTGCATTTTTACCTTTACAAAACATGTAATATTTACTTTCTACCCTTTCAAAATCGCCTGAATAGAGTATTTTTTACTTTCGTAATTATTGCTGTGCTAATTGTTTGAAAACAAGTAACATTACATGCGAAAGCTTTTGAAATAGATTTAAAAAAAAAAGATAAATCGTTTTGCTTCTATTTCGTATTAAGAGACTTGTGACTTTGTTTCTGAACGCAATAGGTTGTGGATTACAGTCCACACTAAATAGCCAGTGAAATGTGATGTCAATTGCTTCACATAATTTTGAGTAGGACAGGGCACTCTGCTATTACAAGGGATAATAAAGGGGGATTAGGGGGAGGTGCAGCAATAAAGGATAGTTTAATTACTCGCTGCTTTCCCTTGAGTCTAAGGGACGGAATGAGATGCGGCAGGTTCCACTTTCACTTTATCTTCTGTGTACAGTGCAATGTAATACATGCGATCCCGATTTGTAGGTAAATTCTGTACAATCAGGGAACCTGAAGTAAAAGTGAAAGTTGGAGAGAGCTTTTGCTTGAGTCACTCTCTCATCAGGTCGGCTTCAGATGTGTCCTCGACCCCTTGTACACAATCATCGTCTCAACTGCAGAGCCAGACAAGTTCTCCTGTCATCTCCAAATCTTCATTTTACATCCCGTGAGATGTTTACAGTGGCTGAGCGTGGCTTGGCCACAAGACATGGGAACACAGGGCGGGCGTCTGAGAGTGACTAGTGTCAGCCATCCGTCCGTCCACGGTCTCTCCATCTTGACTGGCTCTCATCTTTCATTATCAACCGTGTAATCATCGCTTCCACCGTTCTTGAATCCTGCTACTGCTTAGGGTCATGTCAATTACTACCATGTGGACTAAACTACAAATGATGATTGCTTCCAAATAGAGCCAGATGTGAAATTCCCGTTTTCATTGGGGAAAATGAGTAAAATTAACAATCACTCTTCATTGAGATTTTTACAAAATTATTTATTCAAAATTGAAATTTTTTTAAATCGTTGCGCATCTCTTAAGAATAGCGCTTGAACATTTTCAAATTTCCAAAAAATCCTGTCCCAAAAATTTGTAATTTCATGTGTGGTAATTTATAAAGACGTTAAATACTTGTTTCAAGTTTTGTTAACCCTTAAATTCGGTTTTTGCTTTTATTTTAAAATATAAAAAATCGTTTAGCCTTTTTTTGAGAAAATACATTCACACACGCGTTGAGCTTTTTGAAAATTATAGTTTGTGTAAATTGCTCGCCTTTAAGAACACTGATTTCATGTGTTGTCCTTAAAGCTGAAATTGTATTTTTTTTGTAATAGCCAAAATAACGTTTCCCATTTTTCAATACTACTGAATTCGATTATTAAGCTCTTTGAAAACATTAAGATAATGATTAGATCGTTTTTGAAACATTGGTTGCATATTTTGGGGTTTGTTAAAACAATCAAATTCGACGAATTACCCTGTTGCCTTTTGCATCCAGTTTCATTTTTTCCCAAAGCGAATATCTATAGAAATGTTACTAAATTAAAAGACATTCTTCCGCTTAAATCGTAAAGTGTCAAAATTGCAGGGCTCCCAATGCCACGTGTACAGATAAAATCATCTCCGCCGCTACCACAGAATTGTATCTACCTCTGTGCACCACTGTACCGTCTAAAGCTACTTGAGTTTTCATAGTGAACAAGTTAATAGAGCCTTCCATTAAATTTTCTGCGCACTACTTTAGGAAGGAAGGAAGGGAAAAGGTTTTTAAAAATTATGTGTACGCTAGGTTGTAGCGTTTCACGTAGTTTTAATGGACAGGAAAAAGTCTAGTAACATGTTAGATAACTCATTTGTCAGCACTTTTTCAAACTAACCAACGAGCATCATCGTTGAGAGAGAGAGAGTGAGTGAGTGAGGAGACGGGAAAAAATGAGAAAAATCGGCGATGAGTAACTTTACAGATAGCAGCCGCTTTACGAAACAACGTAGCAGACGTTCCTTCCTTCCTACGTTTGTATACCCTGTCATACAGAGAAATACGTTTTTGGTTGTTGAAGGACACAAGATGCTTTCCATCAGTAGGCAGCTGCTTACACTTATGACTCAACTACGTATACCTAGTTTTACATGTTGCAACTAGAAAGACATCTTTCCCTCATTTTTCCGCTTGTCAACATGCGAACAAGTTGAGTGACAACAGGATTCTGACATAATTTTCAATTAAATGATATCAACCTCAAAATAATAACTTGGAAAGCTACACGCGTACCAATAGAGACATCACACTTTGTACCATAACCGCATCCCGGCATGAAATATCCGTCAAATTCCTTTCTCGTTATTTATTCCCCTCAATTTTAAATGGTTGACGGAGTGAGTCATCTTGATGGATGTGTGTGAATCTCAAGTAATTATCTTTCCGGTAGTAGTTGCTCATCATGTGTAGACCGTGGGTTGGTTTGGATGCCACGTAATTGAATTAGGTGTAGAATTCCACAGGTTCATTCTCTCTGCGTTTTTTTCTCGGCGTGTCTGTACTACACCCGTTCCGACCAAAATTAAATTGTCCAGTACAGCAAGAAAGATAAGAATTTATGATATAAGAGAACAGTGTAGTAGATTGTTTCTAGCTTTGCAAAAGAATAAAAACGATGTAGGTATCTGCATTTCTACCTACACATTCTTAAAAGTGTGTATTTGTAGCTGGTTTTCAGTGCCAAGTAAGCAGGTTTCAAGGACCACTTTTTTTAGCGTAGGCCATAATAAAAATGGAAAAAATATACTTGGTTATTTAAATAAAATCTAGAAAACACATTTTGCATAAAAATAATTGTTTTAATTTTTATTTAGATTTCAGTTCACCTTGGAAGAGAAAACTTTGAGTTAAAATAGTAGATGAAAAAATAAATGAAGTCATCACAAGATCACTATTGCAGCATAAAATGAGTTCATTATGGAATATTTCATATGGTTTTGGTCTCTCTACAACAGTATCGGCAGTGATGGTCTCATCTAGTTTAACCCAGGTTTCGATACAGTCTGAACAGGAAGTAAGTAGGAAGGTATTTTGAAAGCTTTGCCCCATTAAAAGAAGTTGCCTGCCCACCTTCAATGAGAAAATGCGTGCTGCATAATTGCAATTGCTAGCTTAAAAGTAATTCCTACTATATGTTTCCATATATCATTTTGTATCCTACTGTCAAATACGGAAGATTTAGGGATGGAGAGATAAATGTTTATTTGCATGTAGTTAAGGGGAGGATATTCAGTTGGTTGAGAATTTCTTTAAAAGAAGCGCTCATGGAAATAAAAGTTACATTTTAAAGAAGGAAATTTACTTGCACTCTCCCCCTTGTACCTAAAAAATAATCAAGTTCAACGGCACAAGGTATTGCACATGTCCTCCTCGTGTTTGCGTAATATGTAGAAACAAGGTTTGAAATATTTTCTCTAAATCCTTAAATTATATTTCCCTCAAGATCAGTTACAGAGCAATTTAACTAAACTCATCAACTAAACAAAAGCAATGTGAGTTGAGAGCAGCTCCGTCTATCTGTAAATAACCTGTGGCTATCAACTATTCCGCTCTTTCCCCCTTTCCCCCGTATTGAAGATAAGACAGCAGGATGCAGAAGTCACGTATGTACAGACATCATGTTGAGGAAATAAACCATTTCCCACTTAAAAACTCTTTAGCAGCCTTCCCAAATTATATTCGCAGCCCACAGATGTACGTGAGGTAGACACTGACTATAAAGTTGAGCACTTACAATATTATTACTACCGTGAGTCTCTTAGTAATGGACCCCAAAATTCTCCAAAATACATTTTTATATTAAAATTTAATAAATATTTAATTCTATTAAACAGGAAAAGTTTTTTAATAAACACTTGTTAAAAACATAAATGTGATAAATCAGATTTTTGATACTTTTAGTTCCTATATGCGTACTTAGAAATGGCACGTGCCAATAGAATAAAAAATACTGGCTTCAGCAGTAAATTTAAATTCAATACTTAAAAGTTTAACTATAATATGTGGTACAAGTCATGATCAAGTCTCTCTGTCTAGTTGGGGATTTACATCACATTAGAAAGCCGAAAAGAATCCATAGCTGGAAAAGGAATTGCTTGCTTTTAAATAGGATGAGTGTAGCGCATATAAAGCGAAGGTTCTATATGTTATAGTGGTTCTATAATTATATCTGTATCTGAAACTACGCTTTGATAAAGCAGGGTGAAAGTGAAGTGAAAGCATGAATGCCTGAATTCATCATAGGAAGGTAGTGTAAGTGTATGACAGATCGTGTCGGGAAGATGCACCAATGGTTTTTTGGTTCTAGTTGCGGGAGAAAGCATGGATTAAGGCGTCAACTTACCCTTTTCCAATAGCTCTTAAAAGCAAAGAAAGTACTTTACACATTTCAAGGCTTGTTGTGCTCTTTTTGAAAGAATTACAAATACATCATTTAGCTTCCTAAGCCCTGGACGGCAAGAGTAAAAAGTAGGAAAAGAGTGACTTTTAGTTGTCTATCCTTCAGCTCAATCTCCAGACCACATAGCAGACCGCACAGGTTGCCTCAGCTAAACACTGATACGGAGTTTGAGGGAAAGCGTGCGTACAGCTGTGCAGACGCGATAAGTGGCGAGAGGTGGTTGTACGGCTTGGGATGCACTAATGGGAAATGGTGCTGGGATCATACAAGTGGAGCTCACACCGTGAAGCCAGACAACACTACATGCACAACGGCATATCTAGCAAGGAAATACCAAAGTGAGTGAGTCGCCAGTCCATGTGGAAACATATGTTCCTGGGAGAAAGTGAAAAGCGTAAATATAAAGAAGCCAAAGGGCGACTGAACGAGTCAGAAAAAGAGTATGGTACAGATTTATAGTCACGGTTCGTTTGTGAATTAAGTCAAGGGTATATAATACAGCGAGGGGGTCTTTCCTCTATTACGACGTACGCAAACTTGTTCGAGGGGTATACTTACATAATTACCTATATCTACTTGATTATCCGATTTTTCATTTTGTTTGAATAGAATAAAAATAGTACAGTCTGTCTTCCATTTCTACAGCGTAAAATGAAGGTTTAACTCATTAGAATACATTACTGTATGAACGTTTGCTCTACTTGAAGTGTGAAGTAAGGATTTGTAAATCCTTACGGAGAGCCGTAATTATAATATTTTGCCCGTTTTTTAGTATGAAAATACAAAATCCTACCTTTCTTAAAGGTTTGTTTATGATTTATACTTCAAAACGACACTAATTTCTGAGTTTTGAGGATTTAAAAAATATGAAGAAAGGATGTTTAGGATGATCCTCACTTTAATATTATAGTACTACGCACAATCAACTTTTTGCGTTTGAAAAAGTGCAAATATAACTTTTAATCAGTTTATAAAACTGTAAATTGAACGTTTGTCCCTTTTAAAAAAGTTTACAGTATACAACATGTATGCGCCTTACTAAGTACCATTTTTTATTCTACTGGCTTACGCATTTCGAATCTCGTAAGTTATTTATTGCAAAGCACGTACGTGGGAGATCATTATTTTATTAACGTTAGATAGAAGAATAATTCGATCCAACAATAATTCGACTGACATAGTATGCAAAAGGCTCCTGAAAGTACC
Organism: Dicyrtoma fusca; assembly: GCA_034695205.1. NCBI lineage: Eukaryota > Metazoa > Arthropoda > Collembola > Symphypleona > Dicyrtomidae > Dicyrtoma > Dicyrtoma fusca. The sequence continues at coordinate 14,923 of JAQFZC010003085.1, forward strand.
ATTGCAGTGTAGTTGGAAAAAAGCCGTACCCACCGGTAACACACCGCACAGCATCCATAGGTGGAGATAGCTTCGCCATATACGGTTGGGTGAAGTGAGTGCGAATCTCTTATTTACTTGTCATCATCGACATGAGACGGGAGAGCCAGGCAGTCGGCTGAGCTTCCAACATTGGTAGATTGCCTCTTTCTCCACAGACCCGGCAACTCACCATTAGCCTATCTCACTAGTTTTTTTTACCTTCCTATTTTTCTTTCAGCAATTCAACAGGAAAAAACAGTCGAATCTTTATCCTGATTACAGAAATACAGAGCTCACTCCTGTCTTTTTCTGACAGTCCAACTTTGAACATTAATTTCCAAACAAATCTCTAATTCACTTTTGACTCTTAATTGAAAAGCGGGACACTTCCGAACAGAACAGAACAGAACCGAGCTTATTATAGAAACTTGTCATAACACATCAAATTACCGAATTAATCAGTGCTCAAGTGTACCCAAACAAAATACAAAATGAAAAATACGGCCCAACTCGTGTACTGAGAGTTGAACGTGAGCGGAAGAGCATAGTAAATTATATCCTTATATATAATTAATTATATGCCAGTGACGAACACCGCCCTTGAACTCGCATATGAACTGTACTCGTATGTACATACATAGAGTGCATCTCTATAGATTTCCATTTGACAAAGAGAAATTTGAGACAGAAGAAGAATTCTTGTGGGAATAGTTTGTGTCCCAAGAGTGGAGAAGTCACCATGGGACAAACACTGCCGTTGTTCCGAAGGGAAGAAAGTAAAAAAAAATTTATGGCGGTGAGATTTGATTTGTTGTGACTGTTTATATATTCCGTGTGTTCTGTCGTGCTGCTCGTACCTATGTACTATATTATGTGTACCGTAAAAATTCCAAAGGTAGCCCACGGCTATCTTTAAAGCCAACCCGACCGCCGGCCAACTTTTACAATAAATTAAATTCAAATTCCAAAACGAACATGAATAGCGATTTTGTTAATACAATCAAGGCGCGTTTATTATTGCACAAAGATGCATAAATAATATAAAAGTTTTGTTCAGAACTTATTCAATTATGTATACTTCATGCTTTAACACCTTTCGGTTATGATAAAATTGCGATGATTAAACAGTCTACCGCGAGCCTCCTTCTGGTGTAAATCCAAATGAAAGAATACTTGCTATCTTTGGAATATTTACGGTGTATATATTTTACTCGTTTGGATGTTGTGAAGAAAATCTATGTCATTTTAGCTGGTATCAAGTAGAATTCAGATTCCGAAATCTTCCCAAGAATATTTGTACTGCTCTTTTTTTCTGGCTGTATGAAACAAAAACTTAAAACGTTCTACAACAAAACAAAGGAAAGACAGATAGAAAGCTAAGAAAACAAGTTGAATTGAGCTAAGCCCCCCAGTAAACATGAGAAAATTCGAATGCAAAATTTATGAGTAAACCAATGTCTATAGCTTTACACCACATCTAAAATGTATGAATTCTCAAAAACTGCACAAAAGGCAGAATAGACAGTAGCGTGTTCAGACAGCGAAGAGAAAACAATTGTCTCTGTTTTTTCAAAATCAAATATGTTTCACCAGTCAGCTGAATTTCTAGTTTGACTCTGACTTATGCATTTACTATTTCAATGTTTCCATGCTTCGAGTGGAGTGAAAGTCGGTGGTGCTGGTTGGTGGTGGTACAGTGGTTAGTGCTGAGAGTTCTGGGTGGAAGCTTAAATTGTACAAAGGCGCAGTTACTTCAGATAGACACTTATTTCCCTATGCATTTACCCATTGTTTCCCCTTTTGGCTCAGAATGAGACAGCATCAAAGGCTTGAGAGAGAGAGAGAGAAAGAAAAATAGGGTTAAACAAAAGATTGTCTAATAAGTTTTCAATAGCAGATACGAGCAGCCTCTGTCTTTTCACTCGTGCAGTGGCGTGTATAGAAATATATATTTGATTTTTGCTTTCACTATACAATTTCAAAAGTTGACGGTTAAAATATGTATTTTTAACGTAGGCATCAATTTTAAAGCAAATTGTACTAAACGAATCATATAAAAAATCACAACTTAAAACAATTTTTAAAAGAAAAATTTTAAAAGCAAATTTTGAAAAGCGCTGTTTTGTCAAGCGTTTTTATAAAATAGCCGACAATTCTTTGAAAACGCATCATTTTGAATAGCTTGTTTTAAATAATTTGGCGATTTTGAGTTCAATAGCGTATTTAAAATTTGAAAATTTGAAAAGCACAATTGAAAAGAATCGATTAATTGTAAAAGCGAATTTCGAAAAATTTACTGTAAAAGGATTTGGCCATTTCAAGAGCAATTTTGAAAATAAGAACAATTTTGAAACGTTCCTTATTTTCAAGGCTTTGATGCTATTAAAAGGCAATAAGCAATGTCATATAACCAAGGAAGCTTTGGAATTTGTAGTACATTCCATGGCGGACCGGTGCTTGGCCTAGTCGTTGTATGTATTAGTTAGCTCTGCCCCTGGTTTCAGTCTCTTTTGTTTTATTTGTCAGATAAAAGCTACCTACATATACTGCTTGTACGTTGTAATTCTTGTAATAGTAAGAGTGGGTATTTTTGTCCTTTTATTTGAAACGATCAGAAAAACATTTTCGGGCGGAATTCCCCTCCCGCACATTCTCATTCCCATTCTCATTCTCACAAAGACTTTTACACAACTGATTGGGAGAATAAAAAAATATGTAGAAGGACCAATTTAGACATAGCAAAATAAGCATAGGTATCTACATACAAGGGAACCCTTCAGCATTTACGTTATCAAAAGATTCCTTGAAAAGAACACAAAAATGTAATAGTTAGCTTCTGTGGAATTTTTGTGAAGACAGTAGTTGTAACTTTTTACTACTAATAAGGCCTGCATTTACAGTTTTAGGCTGGTTAAAAGAGTAAAACACTTTTACCGTTATTACAAGCCTTTTTAACAATAAGTATACCATGTAAACGCATTGGCTTCTCGTCCCAAGGAAATCTTTAGTGAATTGAGGGTAATATTTGGAAGGTCTCAATGCCTGTAAGAGCCCATCTCTGAGCGAAAGGAAGTGAACGAGGACTTAATTAGTCTCTCATGGCCAATCGGAGCAGTTAAGTAAAAGTTACAAGTCCTAACTTTGAGTCTACCACAGCACGGGAGGAATCGACGGACGAGGTCTTTGGGTTGACATGTATTTAATTCGATTGCTCTTTTCTCAGAAAATTCCAACTCGAGTCAATTCAAGTCAGACGCTTTTTCTAAATAAATAAATTCCTTTTTGTATTCAATCTGGTACAAGAACAACTCTCAACTTCTGCCTCTTCATGCCCGCCCTCCTACAGAATCATACTTCCTGGCTTAGGAAACAAAATGACGGGGATTCCATTTTCAATTCAAAGTAAAGCATCAAGCAATTGTTCGTTGTACCAACTGAAAACAAATCCAGTTTTAAAACAGCTTTTCTTTCCAAATACTTGCAAGGCTGTATGATTTTGTTTTTGAAATTCTAAAATCTAAAGTATTCATTGACATTTTCTTTTTACAATAATAAGATGGATATGAGCCCCTTTGCCTCTTGGACCATGATTCAATTTTCTCTTTTGAACTGTACTTAACTGCTCTGGTTCCTAGTCTGGAAGCTTCGTTGCTTGCCAGCAATTCTGTATCTGAAAATAGAAGAAAAACAAAAGCAGTAGTGTCATAAAGAACGAGGGAGGAAATAATATTTCATTTCCCAAACCAGTTCTCAACAAGGGACAGAGTTGTTGTACGTATGACTTGACTTCTGCTTCCTTGCAATAACAATAACAGCAGCCAGTCAGTCAGTCAGTCAGCATAGAAATTCGTCATTCGGCCAAAATTGCAGACTCAAGTCAAGCTACAATCATTGTGAAAACACTATAAATTTCAGCTTCAAATATTCATACTTGGCTGTTTTTGTAAATGCAAGGAAATTCGTACAAGTCGTCGTTCACAAATTCCTTCGGCATGGCATCTCTGTTTTATTGTGTAATAGCGTAGAAAATTATAATTCAGTATAGCCACCCTTCCTACTGCCTGTATATCTAATTAATATAGATAATTAAAATTTGTATGTGCACTCTTGACTGTGGATAGAGTACCAAAATATATTCTTTGAAAGCATCAAGTGCCGTTGCCGTTGACAAGTACATGGTGTACATTATGTGCCTACACTCATTGCTTAGACGGGGAAATCATTGCACTGGTCTGGTTCATACATATATATTGTGGCTTAAGATGCGAAGTGACTTATGTATGTACAATGTCCTTATTTGCATCGTCATTTCGAACGTTTTTGTGAAAATGCAGCAAGTCTTTGAATCCGGTGTAAAATGTTTTATCAGTATTTCTTGTTTTCTGAATTTTTTGGAAGAGTTCAATTTATTTGCTTTAAGCAGTTTGAATGAATACAATGTAGTGTTTTTATGTGGCAAAAAACTTATGTCTTATTTGCATAATTTCGAAAAGGCCCAAAATGTCGGTTTGTATTGTTTTCATAAATGCGTGTATAATTCCTTGAATATTTATTTTAAAAAGATGCATAATGTCCTATTCAAATGGTTTTGAAAGGGTAAAAATGTCATAATCACATATTTCTGAGTTCTGTTTACACATTTCAAAAAGTGCAAAGTGTCATATTTACATGCTTTGAAAACGTTCAAAATGTCATAATTGCATATTTTTGAAATAGTGCAAATTGTTTCAAAATGCTTTCAAAAAGTTGCAAGATGTCCTATTTATAGCCTTTCAAAAGATGCAAACTGACCTATTAAACGTTTTCAAAAATGCAAACTGTCCTATTAAACGTTTTCAAAAGATGCAAACGGACCTATTAAACGTTTTCAAAAGATGCAAACGGACCTATTAAACGTTTTCAAAAATTCAAACTGTTCTATTAAATGTTTTCAAAAATTCAAACTGACCTATTAAACGTTTTCAAAAATGCAAACTGTCCTATTAAACGGTTTCGAAAGAACGCAAACTGGCCTATTAAACATTTTCAAAAATGCAAAATGCCCTTTTAACATGTTTTTGAAAAGGTGTAAAGGTGTAAGTAGGTGTAGCTGTCACTTTGCTTTAGATAATATTTATTTTAGAAATACACGATTTTGCTTCTTA
>JAQFZC010003086.1:0-20086 GCA_034695205.1 Dicyrtoma fusca
TTGAATAATACGCGGGTCTCTATTAATGCGCGGGTCTCTAATTGTACGCGGGGGTCGGAGGAGCTGAATGGAATAGTACGCGGGTGTTCTATTAGAGAATTTACGGTAGGCACTTTAATCCATCCTACTACACTTACACACAGGTGCCACCTCCACTTGAGGACTTTTTACCCGCACCGGACTTTTTGTGACCCACTCCATTAGAACGTGAGCTATTTTAAGTTTTTAAAGTAGATCGGACGGAAATCCAAAATTAGTGAGGACGCCTAGTGTTATGCCTTGTTGCCTGCGTCTCTTTTGGCCTACGGCATATGCTTGCTTATAGTTTACAAGATTGAAAACGTGAACTGTGAATGTATCAGCGAGGAAATAATATAATGTTTGCATATGAAGAAATCACTTAAATTTTCAAGTACTCTGATCTTGTGTCTATTGTACATCGTATCAATTCATATCTTGATCTTTGACATTGAGTTTCAACAACCTATTGTGGCTCTAACCATAAGTGCACACTTATGTATGTACCAATATAGGACCTGATGGGTTTGAGGAGTGGACGCAACCTAGCCAACAAATTAAAAATAAAAGAAGTTTTCTGTAATTTTTTGTGTAATTCAAACTATATCACGTGGACTTTTGTTCATCCAGATTTTGAAATTGCTAAATTGCAGAATTACTTGCTTTATTTTATCCCGAATTCAATGTAATATTACCGATGATAGTTAAATCGGATGCAGATTACAGGACTAACAGTAGCTTGGATATTTTAAACAATTTACTAAGCAAAGTAAAGCTTAGTAAACAAGATATGCCTTATAAACTGAAAATTCTGAGAACTTCCGAAAATTCTGAGAATTTCCGACAATTCCGAGAATAGCATTTAGGAATGAAAAAAACCATTATGAGGAATTACGTCATTTTCTCTATTGCAATAGCCGAATAAATTATGCAAGAGTTGTACAATATTTATGAAGCAGATCACACCTTATATGAAGAAATAAAGTGCTTGAGCCATTGGATTATTGTGAGCAAGTTTTACATCAATCAGGTTTTGTACCGCAAGGCATGCATTTTAAAAGCCAACTTGATACACGAGCTACCTGTAGAACAAAAGACGTTAAGGAAAATGCATTCAGGAGATCATTGTTTCGTCTGGAACCTCTTGAGTGTCGTTTTAGTTAACTACGTTGACAGTATGAGGGACGATCGTTAAAGGTTTAATCTAATCAGAAACCTTTATCTAAATTTCCAGCAGTTCTGTAACCGGATTTTCCCTTCAAATTCTAATGTACTTCGAAATACTAGGCGTGTGTCAAAGTAAAGTACAATCATGCCGCCGAATCAAATTCTTCCCTACATCATTTATGTGATGTCTTCAATCGTTCTTAAATGTACTTTTAAAAAGAAAAATCTTTCTATGTATCACTTGCTTATAGAGATTTATACTTACACATGAGTTGTCCATTTAAGCACGTACCTAGCTTTCTGAAATGAAATTGGATATATCTTTGAATGGACACTTTGTCGAACTTTAAAACAGCAATCTCAATCATTTCAAAGTTCCTTCTAAATGACAGACAGACGTACCATCCTGTGATGCAACATTACAAAATTTGATATCGTCGGTAAAGGCATAAAATGGGATGCACTGCACCTGGACAAAAAACCACAAACCACAACGAAGCATTTCATCCGGACTATACCGGACTGTTGGTGCTCTGTCATGGAGATTGCCCTAAACTTGCTTGCCATGGGACAGTATAGCAACGACTGTGTACAATGCTACTCGAGCAAAGGTCCTGGGTCCTGGACTAATAATGTAGGTCACGGTGGAGGTCGAGGAATGATCATTGCCGGTTATTTTATACATTCAGTTTATTGATGTCTCATGTTGCTTCTCAACGGATGACAGTGTGATTATGGATGCTAAAATTTATATAAAATAATGCATGATTAAAAAACCAGTAGCTTACAGGAAAAACAAATTAGAGAAATATAAATCTACAAGACATTGACATACTGTATGTATGTCCATACATTCTGCTACAATCAGAATATAAACTAACAGTATAAGTACATATACCGCTGGTAGACAGAGAGTTTTAATCCCTACAGGATTTGCATCTCAAGTAAAATAAAACAGCACCTCCTGGCTTTGTATACAAATAAATTAACGCGTGCAATCTACAATTAATCTCCAGTCCGCACTGCACTGTCGGCTTTCAGACACATTTGCTCAAGTGGTATACACAAAGATTACAACTACAACGCAATCTTCTCCATTTAAAGGCCAAGTCCTAATGGAATACAGATAGACGAATGCATCGACTTTTAAGAAAGTATAGTTACACATGCCTTTATTATTATCACTGCATTTACGTATGTATATGAAATGAAACAGAACACCCGTACCCGTAATACTATCAATGAAGAAACGCTCTGCTTACAGAGATTTAATTTCATTGGAAATTCGATCACGTTCAAAATTTCAGGCACGACAGGGCCAGCAATCCAAGTAAAAGAATACAAAGAAGAAACTTGTGCCGCTTGTATGTATGCATATGTATAGACAGCAACCGTGTGTATAATACACTGGATCATTTATAACTACAATTGAAATTTCACTTGAATGACTAGTATGCACACATTGTCACGTAATTGCATTTAATTTTAATTCGTACTACTAGTTACTAATATAAAAGTTGTATACTTTCATCTGAGGCAGTCAAAGGGTATTTTTACATTTAGAGACACAAAAATTATGATTTAACTCGTTGCTCCCACCTACCACATTCACCTAGTATCCACCATTGCACTGCATTGGTAGGAATCACACGGAATGGGGAAAACTAAAGAAAAATACACAATATTTTAAAAATCCCAGAAATCCAGAATTCTACGAAGACAAATTAATATTAGCAAACAAAAATGTAATCAGATATTAATAAAAAAAAGCGGCACAATGCACTGCGCTGCAACTACTACTATAGTTCGTTCCTATGTGAGTAGTATCCACAACGAAGGAGAATTGTAATGCAAAATGCAAATGCTTCCAGTATAGATAATTACGTAGTTTTTTAATTTCATGGTTAGTATCGATATGTACATGTTCCCCCAAAGATTAGCGTAAACCAGCTTCTGAAGAGCTTTTGTAGATACCTACATAATATATCCATTAAACGTATCTGCAATCGTCGTAATAAAAAGAATCTGTATACTTAATGAGCTGAGCCAGTCTGTCATTATTAATTAAATTCTTTAACCATTTGAAATTCAGTTTAGCCTATTTTGTACCTCTCTCCCACAAACTGCATTTTTGACTCACTATAGTAAGCTCAGAACACATTTTATTTAAATATGAGTTCCTGCACTGCATGCTGCATTACTACTAGCATATAATCCTATAATCATCTAATTAATCCCCCATTTAATATTTGTATGTTGTCAACTACATTTGTTTTTAATGGAATTCTGATTTGTTTACATAATGTAACAAATGGAAGCTCACAAAGATAGCAATAAGGATAATAGGAACGATAAAGATACCGATTAAGATAGCAGAAATTGACAAGGGGCACAGCGTAGGATGCAGGCACTCATACCTAAGTTGTGACTGCGTTCGTAAATTATGATTATTGTGGGACCCACGTCTAAACTATGTATATGCAAGAACAATTTAAAATTGTCAACTGTCATGTTAAAATCCAGCAGTAGTAGACAAGTGATATATGATTTTGATGCGTACAGGATCCCACAAAGGAAATACTAAAGATCCCGCTGTTCGTAAATGAATTCAATGTGTAGCGCTGGTTCTCCGTAACTCACTGATATACAAGTACATAGGTAGGTACATACTTATTATTATTGTGGCTTTGTCCATACATTAATGTCTTTATTTGATATTGTAGTGTATTATTTACACTATCTTCTGGTGTGTCTGGCTGTACAAGCATTTAAAATGTGATTATATGATAATGATAATGAAATGAAGATACTGACTGACATTCTATAGGCCTAGGCAAACTACATACTTTAGCTGTACAATTCAGTGGGAGAACGGAGATACAGAGGCAGAATCTTCATAAAACTTTGACACACTACAGCGGCCGACGGTGGGATGAAAGAGAAAGATTAGGAGTGAATGAGTAGCCTACATAATTATGTTCCTTCCTCACATTCCGTCCACAGATCATCGAATCAAATCACACATCAAATCGCATCAAACATAGCAGCCGTCGCTGTAGTTGTATTTTTCGATGAAGAGTTGAATGGGTGAATGAGGGAAAAACATAATTGGTCCTTACACACACATTCTACAAATTATTATTATTTTATGCGACTAACTGGGACTTATAACGTAATAGTAAGTAGTAAGTAGGCATCCTAGATACCTATACTTACATAGTGCGAGAGAACATGGAAAGAATTGAAATGAAATGAATGAGAGGTCTATCAACATTTCCATTACGGCGACCACCTCGAAATAAAGTGTAGAATACAATAATAACATAACATAATACATACGTATGAAGCCTCTATTCTTACTGTAGTTAGGAGTTAATAGTTTAATAGTAGTATTGGATCCATCCATTGAGTTGAGACTCGAGAGATACACATGAGATTACCTTACGTATATACATGCCTTTTATACCTACGTTGCGAACTACTGCACATCAACATCATCAACTCAACAGACTTGCTACTGAAACATTAGCATTTTAACTTTACGTCTCTCTCCCTCGTCAATAAAAGCACGTTCATCTCACGAAAAAAGCCTTTCTTTCACTTCAGTCCATCGACTCTATTGGGATGGAAAAGACGGAGAGGAACAGCATCAAGCACAGTCACATCTCTTCCTATTATTTCTAAATTGCGCTATTAACAAACACTAAACACACACAGTAACTCTACATAAGTTCCGTACTTAAAAATAATTAACAAAATAAAAAAGTATTTAAATCCCTACTTAAACTTAAAGTTGATTCAGATTTTAAAGGAAACCTATAGGGAAGGGAAAAAAAAATAAATAATTACGGATATCATGTGTAGTTGTTCTCTTAAATTTCGAAGTGTTTAAGTTTAACTAAATTATATCTTGCAAAAAAAATGTCCCTCTAAAAAATCGTAAAAACAAATCCTATTCTATGAGAAACGTACTTTGTTGGACTCAATATTTCACCATCTACCCTTACTTCATAAGAATAGACGGAATCGGTGGGACGTACGACAAAACCGAGGAACTGTGATATACTCAGTACAAACTGAGATTCGTGCTACAAATTATTATTTTTATTTTTATTACAGTAGACTTGGTATACATATTTTGCCCCCTTGTACTTGGTCAAATAGGAATAGGACAGTACAAATCAATTTTATACAGATATATAAATCTGTACTCTGGAAGCGGACCAAGAGTGAAATTAGTTTAATAGAATAATTCAATTAAATCATACATAATGGCTAATCTATCAGATCGGTGGCCAATATTGGCAAACTGGAAGTTCTTTTTTGTTCTTGGACTTCCTATCATCCTCCTCCCTCTCCTTATCCTCGATGACCACACCATAGTCGATGGAGTTGAAGTACCTACAACTGTAAGATTCCCTGTTTTTGTTACTACTCCGATTTCCGATTACAAATTACGGGGTGATTTTGAAGAAATATTTTTTTTTAATAATTCCAAATAATTTTGTGAACAGAAATACAGAGCAGCATATGTAATTTTATTAATGGCCATATACTGGATGGTGGAAGCTATTCCACTAGCCGTCACATCTTTTCTTCCCGTGGTCCTTTTCCCCTTATTTGGGGTAATGAGTACATGTGAGTTGAAGTCAAAGTATTTTTTATTGATATTTACTTCTTTTTATTCTACTAATACATTTAAGCTAGTATTTAACTACTTTGTAATACACATCTGTCATCTCACACAAGAACGAGACTGAGAATGAGAATTGTAGAAACAAAGCAAGACGCGTGTGGCATATCGGATCCACGCGACATTCCTTTGTCAATCGTAAATTCAAATAAAAAAGTCTACGTTTATTTGTAAGGTATACAAATTATGTATACCTACATAGCCCTATACTCTATAGCTCCGTTCGTATTAAATTATACCGTCTAACCTTTTTGTGCAGGCAGAATACATACATAAGCAAGTCTCATACTCCCTATCATAAAATCCCATACAAATAGACGCCATGTACCGTCGGAATGCGTAGAATGGTAAACTATCTGTAGAGAATTTATCTGGTCTACGATTCTACGTGTGTTAGTGTGTTACTATGATGACAGTGGAAACCGTTATGTTATGGTTTTTTTTGTACGCGTGTTGGAAATCACTTACATTCTTTGAGATAAGGATTTAACAGTTCCATTTGGAATCTCTAGTTTTTTTCCCGTTGAGCAATGTAAAGCTCATCAAAAGTCACACAATTTGTGATTGAAATATAAAAAAAATGAAGCTTCCATACTTAATATGTATTTGGGACTGGATAATTAATATGCTTACAAATCTCCATAAAAAGATATAAATAGAAAGATGATGGGGGTATAGAAATTGTTGTAAAATCATAATTTACATAATTACCTCTGTCAAAGGGTTTGTAGGAATTTAGTTTTTTCCTTACCTTATTGACTATGCCTAAATTACCTTACCTACAAACATAAATTTATCAATTAATGAGTTACTTTAGAGGAAAATAGAATTTCGTACAGATTTTGGTACTTTTATTCTCAAATACATGAAATTGCAACCGCTGCGTTGAGGATAAATGCGATGGAAGTAAATAATACTTAGTTTTACAAGGAAACAATAAATGATTGAATACAACTAATCAGAATAGAATTGTAGGTAAACATACGTGTCGTAGTACTAACCATTAATTAAATTTTGACAATGACGAAGTACTTAATTAATTTTTGTTCTATTGGTGACGATTTCAGCGGAGGTGTCCGTCAACTACATGACCGAAACGAATATGATGTTCGTCGGGGGTCTCATCATTGCACTTGCGGTCGAGTACAGTCACTTACACAAGCGAATAGCTTTAAGAGTCATGACTATTATTGGCAGCTCACCAACCAGGTAATTTTTCTTTCCCAGTTTGTACCACTATTGTTTGGGGAAAACATTATTTGCACTAAAGCAACTAAGCTATGTATGTATAGTAGCAATGAGTCGAACTTTGAATGTTTACAAGTCGTATAGGGTTTGTGAAATAACTCAGGTACCTACGTAAATACGCTATTAAGCACATGTTGGAAAGAAATGCACTTATACTGGATACAGTATCATTGGTTACTCGAGGGAATGCGGTGCTGCAATTTTACAGTTTCCTCATTTTTTAATTTGATGTTTCTGTATACATAAGTACTCATTTAATTGGTAATTACTTGCAGGCAATTTATTTAATTTGCATGTTTTGACTCGTCAATAGCCAGTAGTTGAAATGATCCTGTAATTATTGTCTACATCTTCGACTCAGTCAGCTTGTACCTCATTACTTACTGGTTGAGCTATTATGCCGAACGGCGGACAAAATACCCTTGGACAGAATATCCTCAAGTAATGAAATACTGAAAGCATCGAATATTATACATCCAGCTATGCTTTTTGCTACTTCTGATAAAAATAAACTATAAACTCCATTCTTCAAGGCATAAGCTATATACATATAGGTATTCTTAGAATCTTGAGTTTTCCTTTTGTTTTTGATGGCACATAATGCTGATAGTTAGATTGTTTTCTAGTTGGATATCTTATATTATATATTTCGTTTTTAGTTTAAGAAAATAGTTGCCTCTGTCGAGGCTTCAAATTATTAACAACAGAGTAATTCATACATTAATGGTATTTTGTCGTATTTTAGAATTGAGGGTATTTTATCCAAGTCCAATTTGTCCGGATACCACTAAGCCTTTAAAAAAGTGGTAAAACTCAATTGTTTCCATTGAAAAATGAAACTGGAATCACACCAGATGGTTTTTTTGGATTACTGTCTATAAAGCCGAAGCTGACTTTACATCCTTAATCCTTAAGCCTTGAATTTTCGCAAGTGTGAACTTCATTTTTATATTTGCTCAACGCAGTAATTATTGTGTGTGTGTTGCTTCATGCTTGGTGAATCAAATAATGGGCTGATAAGCAACTTCAGAGTCAAAGGCTCTAGGGATTAGGGAATTTTAATCGACTCCTTTTGCGAGGATGTAATTACGTGCTGTAGTTGCGTTTCGAGTAGGAAATCCCAGTTAAGTCTCCAGTTCAGAGAATTATTTCAATTATCACTATCTGTCAATAAAAAAGGATTTTGATTTGGTGGGCTGTGGGTTGACATGATGTGAAATATGACAAATTAGTACTTTAATTTGAGCTGTCAGTAACAAGAAGAGTACTTAGTGATACTCTTGTAATTGGTACTTGATGAACAACACATAGTACTTGAGCAGATTTAGTGTAAAGAACACACATAACATTAACATACTAAAATGTGAATAAGCGTTCTTTTGATTTCCCGCTCATATCAGTTCTGTGTATGTAATTTTAATTGCAATAGCGAATGTTCTACCACGGAATACAGCTGCAAAATATGTGCACATACATTTAACTAGGGGTAACTGCCTAAATGTGACCACTTTCAATTGAGCGTATGCTTGAACCCTAATACCTCGTGAATGGACCACCCAAATCACTAATTAGATTTGCCACACTATTCTTTGTTGTAAAAATAAATTGGCCACAGTAATTGCTGCAAGAGTAGCGAAAATACAAATAATCTGACAAAGGTTCAAAAATGTAAGTAGAAATGAAGCTCCTTTGGAAATCTGAAGACGGCTACCCTGACACATACGAGGGTAGCCACATATAGGCACTTTAACCCCTACATGAATACAGTAATACAGCAAGTGACTGAGATATGCTCGAACTGGCAAATGGCAGAAGAGACAAACAAGTAATTAGCATTGCACTCAAGTGCAAGTTCAAAAATTTGCAATGCTAAATCATCATGCCGTTAATTTCTGTTGCTCTGATATTGTACGTAAGGTAGTTATGCATTTAGGAAGACCACCTGCTTCCTACACAGATAAATCTACTGTAATTATTTTTGTTTTCCCTTTCCCAGAGGCACTTTGCAAATTAGATTATTATACACTCGTATAGACTACACAATACTGCTAAAAAACGGCGATTTGCCCTGTGACTCTTCCGTGAATTGAAGAATGTAGATGAAAAACTACTACATACCTCCAAAATGATTCAGCATGGTTTCACAATTAATAATGTAGATGTGGAGCCATTTAATTTAAAATGTAAATTAAATGTAGTTAACTGAAATGGATACCATTAGTAGATTCCGAGGAAATTATTGGGTTCATGTCTACTTGGAATAAGGGTACAAAAACAACTCAAGAGTAGATTTAGGTGTAGGTAATTGTTTTGTAATCATCCTACAAAATAATAAAATACATACTAATGAATGCATGCAAATTTTTGCCTATCACACACACTACTGACATATTATACGTGAGTTAATTTGACATTTTAATTACAATCAAATTGTTCTTGTAATTACCTAGTAGAATCAGAACTATGACTAGACTGGCTTAGTGGCTTCGTGTGAATTCAGAGAGCAGGGACAGAGAAGGAAGAAGATTTACATGACTGTATTAAAATTAAATTGAATTAAATCACGGGAAAAATGAGGAACTAGGTACGCGTAATAATTTGGTTGCACTGACTAACGTGTGAAGGAAAGTTAACAAGAATATGGATTCATTTAACTTAACGAACACGAGTGCTAATATGTACACCTTTCGAGAGTGCGGACTGAAAGCCTTGACTCGTGTCAATGGGTAATGTACTGTGTAGTATCTATCGATACTGTAAACTATAACTTCTATAAGTATATACCTATGTACTTATATGTACTGAATTATCAATTATCTATCTATCAACATCCAGCATAAACACTACATACAAAATGCGAAATATGTAAGAATTTCAGAACTGATGATATTCCACACTTTCCTCGTGCAATTATCAATGAGCAATAAAATTCCGTGCAATTGAAAAATTACAATATTTTGACACGAATCACGAATTGTGATTATTGAGATGCACGTCTCTCACACACAACAAAACTCACACAAACGAGCTCGCCTGGCATCGCCTTGCATGAGCACTGTCTGCCTCGTATTTCCTTGTGATTTTGATTAGTACGAATAGACGAAGACAGAATTAAGGATTTACAATTTTAGAATTACGAGATTACAAAGGAGTTCCAACTTCCAACATGTGGAAGGTTACTACAAGTTGATGATCAACCACATTCCATCCCGCGTTTAGCGAAAAGCTCAGCAAAAGTCTTTGTTTTTCCTTTTTCCTCGTTCAACGTTTTTTTAAAGCGACTTTTCGGCTTCCACTAAAAAAAGTTTTTCTTTTTATTATAATTAAATACTCAATTTAATTGCAATTTTAATCTCGTGAAACTCACGCAATGATACAAGAATACATACTAACGTACGTACGTTAACGTTGTATGTACATAGGGAGGTATATACACTATTCACAGTAAAATGCAGTGCAGTATTCGAGGGAATACTTGTTTTGTGTGCCTTGGTAGTACCTACCACACAACACACGACATTCACATGTTAATGAATCCTGACTAGTGACTGACTATAATCACTGATTAAGAGTGACGCCGGGTATAAATAATTATACAGCTAGCTTTAATTAATTTAAAAACTAACTTGTAAGCATTTGGAGATGAAGGGTTAAAGATGAGCTTGAAAATGTTCACCACTGCACTGCCCTGGGATCAAATTGAAGAATGTGATGGCATGTAGTATTCGTATTCTGTACATATAGCTGATGCAGATAAAGCACATTTAAGTGATGAGGCTCTGATTGAAATCTGTATGGAATAAAACAAAAAATACAACTGACTGAATCTAATAATTACAGAATAATGCTTGGCATCATGCTCACAACTATGTTTCTCTCAATGTGGATCTCAAATACAGCCACAACAGCCATGATGGTCCCCATTGTACTAGCCGTTCTGGACGAACTGAACAAAGTATGATTTTTCTATTGGATTCTAAAGCAAACAGATTTTAACGGAACTTTTAACTTTTAACCGATGTAATGGAAGGCGGGGCAAATGGCCCCACCGGGCCAAAACGCCCCACCTGGTTTATTACCCCCGATCGTGTGGCACCTTTGGGGCGTTTTGTCCCCTGTTCCATTATTGATTATGTATACCTGTAACCCACCAACAATATACAACTTGATTTGTAAATTATGACCTGAATTGAATTTGCAGTCAGCTGAAACTCAACCAAAGGAAAAAGATGAGTCCGTCGCAATAGATATCCGAAAACATTCCACCGCTTCCAACGGTAAACTTCATCTTGCAAATGGTGGCAATCAAACCGAAGTTCAAGTCAACGACAATGCAGATGAGGACAGTCAAACAATCGCGCTTCCTGAGGCATTGTAAGTTTCCTTGCTCATATTTAGTTAATGCATCCACATTGTTGTATTTATTTATTTTTATTTTATTTTATTTTTACTATTGATGATGGTTTCTTTAAACTGTACATTTACATACATTACTGTGTCAGGTAGTATTAGTATTAAGCATGCACTGTTAGGGAGTGGCATGACTGATGACTATTGAAGACTGATACACTAGATTAGATGATTAGATTAGCATAAGCCATAAGCAGGTACTTCATCAATAGAGCCATGGACGCATGCAAAGCATTGATTAATCGATAATGATAAAGATGACAATGATTGAGGAATAATAAAATGTACGACACACAAGGGTGAAAGGTCAGCTGGAGATGATCAAGTCGGAAGACGAGACAGATCGGAATCTAAGAAAGCAATTAGCACTCATTGCTGTGTACACAGCAGCCAATATTGGCGGCACATTTCTACCCTACAGTGGAAGTGCGTCGTCTACTTTCTACAGAATCTTCAAGAATAGCAAGAACAGGTAAAGACTGACACCCCTTTGTCTCAAGTCGTGAGTCTCTTGTCTCCATGTCGTGTTTTGTCTTTGTATCGTCCAATTCCGTATTCTGTCTGTCAAATAACCACTTTTTAATATTTTTAATTCAACCATCCATTTCAAAATTTCCTTCTTATAATTTTTCCTACATCAAGTCGTAATCGTAATCGTAAATTCGACAAAACTTGTATCTTTATTATTGCCATTATATTTATATGGCAGTTTTCCTCAATAACTGGTCACCTGTGTGTGTGTGTGTGTGGTCAGTAGCTCGACCTCATCATTTATTTTAATCGAATTTTTCACTGTATCATACCTGTGTGCTGTTTTTGTTTGTACTTGTGTGTGGTATATATTGTCATCTGTTTTTTTGTCGTATCTTCCTTGACATTATGTGTTTAAATTAATACCCATACTTCCAATTATACGAAACACATATGGATCATTGCATGGAATGCTGCTGCTGCTGCTATCGCCGCCTCCATGAATGGCTGAATTTAAATTGGGATAAAATGAGAAAGGCAATAGGCTTCCATCTCTATTACTGATAGAGTTATAGTTAGTGTCAAACTTACCTAGAAATTATAAATAGAGGGACATACCTAAGACTGAATTCATTAAGGGAAGCTGCATGAGATCAAAATGAGATTGCATGATGTTTAATTATTGTAATTCGCCTTGTCTCTTGAGTGTATTATCGCATAAAGCGCTACAGAAGGAGAAGTCATACAGGTTTGACTGCAGTGTCATAAAATAGTAAAGCATTGAAAAATGTATTTAAACTGGGAAATTTTGCAAAGGCCACCACAACTTTTCCTCCAGTCCGTCGCCTACTCGTCAAATCTGGGAGGGACAGGGAGTTTGACCGGTACTGCTGTCAATCTCATTCTCAAGGCAAGATTATCCGCGTATGTCCAACCACAAAAATGTCAACCTTCTTTAAAAAATTCCCTTTGCATTCACTATTGTTGAATTTTGTGTAATTAAATTCATTATTTTTATCATTATACCATCATCCTCTTAAAATAACTAACTAGTAAAAATATTACCATTAACACTCAACTTTCGTTCCTTTAATCTGTTGTATATTTAATATCTAGTCAATTTATTATGCCTAAATTGTTTCCTGTTCAGAAGGAAATATATTTTCTACTGTAATGCACAGAATAACTAATGAGATACGAAACTGCCAACTCGTATTCTGTGATGGTAACTTGGATACTTTGCAAAACTTACTACTGTACTAAAAGGGTGCTTATGGGTTCCTATGCTGCATGTTATATGTATATAAGAGAGCCGCTCTAACGTGTACAGTGTAGACTATGGACTGACAGGGGTCCACTAATTTTGGCTCTCAAATTGACTTCACTATTTGTATGTATAATAATTCCATGGATGTAATAATATTGTCTCGTAATGGTTGCATGCATGCATGTAAATAAACGTAAATGAATTTGGGGCAGATCTGAGAAGGAGCTCGAAGCGCACAAAACTGAGCAGACAAAGATGTACTTATTCGCAACAGCTTACTCCTCAAATATTGGTGGAACAGGTGTAGTCACGGGCACGGCACCCAGTTTAATCGGCTACCAAATGATTCAAAAGTAAGTAAACCAAAAGTGGACTTCCAAAACGAACCCATCCGTTCACAAATTTAATGTTGGTTTACAAACATTTATTATACTGCTCTTGAATGCTGTCTGGAAAGTAATTTATGGTGAAATGGTTTTTAGCTTCGAAATGAAATTATATTGGATTTTGGTGGTGCCGTCATGTGATTTCAGTTATTATTGGGAGTAATTAAAAGCTGCTGATATTTCCTCTACGAACAAAAAAATAGTTGTCACTGTCATTTGAATATTGAACGCCACGCCGTGTACGAGTGTCTTGTGTGCCGTGAGCTGTAATCTTCAGATGCAAGTTTAATGCAGTATTCTGCCATGTACCTAATATTATTATTGAATGTCCATCTCGTTTTACTGTGAGCTATTTAAAAATCTGTATTCGTATTGCTTTTTGTTTGTCCCTAAAATACTAAGACATACTTTTTCTAATGCCTCTGTGTTTGATTTTACTCATTGTTTTAACTACGCTGCACTAATTACTTAAAAGTCGCTTCCGTTAACTACTTGTACAGATACTATGTGTTTCACTTTCACTGCCTTTTAACTGCTTTCCACTATTGCATTTCGATGCGGAAGGATGCGTACAGTGTAGCTAATCGAAGATTGCTATATTTTTCAGACTGAATTACAGTCAAAATGGGAAATATTTGGATTTGACCTTTGCAACATGGATGGCATACAATGTGCCGACGATGTTACTCAATGTACTTGTGGCCTGGGGATACTTGATCGTCCTTTATTTTGGAGTCCCAGACTGGTTAGCCTTTTGGCGAAAGAATAAATCTCAAGTGACCAAGGAAGAGACTAAGAAAAAGGAAGAAAGCGTCCAGAAGATGTTAGATCGAGAATATGCTGCTTTGGGCTCCATGAATTTCCATGAAACAGCTGTTGCCATGCTATTTTTCCTGGTCGTTATGCTGTGGCTATGGCGTGACCCCACATTTATTCCTGGTTGGGGTAATTTACTTCCCTCCGCCGAAGTCGGTGACTCCACTGCTGCTATGCTCGTCGTATTTATTCTCTTCATTATTCCCAGGGATCCCAGCTTCCTTTTTGGCAGTAAGTGTGTGAACCTTTGGGCCACTATTTCCTTTAAATTAGTTTGTAATAGGGTTGTAGCCACGTGTAATTGTTGTTGGTTTATCATTATATTCATGTTCGAATTTGAAATTGCATTGTAGAGAAAACTAAACAGAGCGGCGCTCTCCTGGACTGGAAATATGTTCAGAGCAATCTTCCTTGGGGTGTCGTCTTACTCATGGGTATGACTTGCTTTCGAATTAAAAAATCGTTTTGATTTTAAACATGAAATATAATTATAGTGTTAACGTTCAAAGTAAAGGTACTAAAATCATGAAATGAGTGCCGGATTGTATTCTTAATGTTGTTTTGGGGGAACAGGTGGTGGTTTTGCCATTTCGGACGCAGCTACGAAGTCTGGACTATCCGACTGGATCGGAGAGCAGCTGAATGGACTGGGAGATCTACCAAATCCTGCCATTTTACTATTTGTAATGATCATGACTGCCTTGGCCACTGAGGTTGCCTCTAATGCTGCTTGCGCAAACGTATTCCTTCCTATTCTAATCAGCTTGGTGAGTATCTAAAAAAGCTAAAAATCTGTATTTTATTGTTTCTTGGCTAATTATAATTTTTGAACTGCTGTTGTACATATTAAAAATGACTTATGGTATAAAAATCGAAGCCCAGGTTCAAAAACTATATAGCACGATGCTAATGGATATTTAGCTATGAAACACACTCTAAATGCCTAATTGAAGTTTTAAATCTAAATCGGGGTTTTTATGATACAGTCTAAACGATTGAATCTTCATCCGCTGTACTTGACCTTCCCCGCCGCTATTACCTGTTCCTTCGCATTCATGCTTCCAGGTAATTAAAAATTTAAATAAAATCATGATATATATAATATTGACTAAGGATTTTGAATGAGCTTCATATTTGAAATATAATATTCCTTTAGTTGCGACTCCCCCGAATGCCATCGTGTTCGCGGCAGCGGGTGACAGAATGAAGATTATTGACATGGTGAAGACGGGAGCCTTCCTGAACGTATCCTGTGTCGTCGTCCTCTTCCTCATGCACATCAGCTACGGCAACCTTCTCTTCGACTTTGATAACTTTGAATATGCTGCCGAGAGCAATTTTACATCCACTGTTAGTTCCCGATTCGTACACTAAACCCCCCCCCCCCCACCCTCCAGTCAATAAAACATAAAATATTATAAGCAACAACAAAATAACCACCTCATGCTTATTGTATCCATATTTACTTAAGTCTTACAAAATATGTATGTAAATATTAATTATAGTCTATTATAGGAGCCATATATTGTTTGTACACTTGTTTCAATTTACTCTCTGTTATATACATTTATTTTTCTCGTACCCGTCATTAATAATGTGTGGCCAGCTTCGACTTTTATGAATAAAGCCAGTCTTACATTTTCCATTTTTAAGTATAGCGTCATAAATTATTATTGTGTGACACATATTATGCATACCTACTTACTGATAAACATTTTAAATTTTTTATACTCATCATCATGATCACTACTGATTGCACTGATAGGTACCTTTACTTTGAACCTAATTTCAAAGATTATAAGATTTCCATGGTTGCTGATTAGGCACTTTGTGTCGTCACCCCCGTGTTTCTGTAGCTGAAGTTTTCAGCCAGCGCGCATTCATAAAGTGATTCAGTGCTTTTGATAATACTATTATACTAAATTATTATTACTAAAGTTAATTTTTTGCTAGTGCTAACGATTTTTAATAGATTCAGTGTTACAAAGATGAAAACAATCAGAATAATGAAAAAATTTAAAAAAAATACGGCAATCATCTACAGCAAAAGCTGCAGAAATAATCATGATGCAAAGGAAACAGTTCGTCCTTCGTATAGTAATACTAATACCGTGTCTCAATTGATTTTTTGTAATTTTGTATTATCGGAGATAGGAGCTACTTTTCTACGTAGATAAATAGAATCAAAGCGGCCAAGCGGCACGGTATTAGCTGCAGCGTGTAGAGGTCAAGTATAAAGAAAGGTCAGGGAAAGAAAGGAGCTGCATCGTCTTTTCATTAAGGGGCAAATGAGTCTGGACAGTGCCTGCGTTTCACTGTCAGTTCTCCACCAATCAAGGGCAAAGGTCCTGATCCATTAGAATAGATAGTTAGATTTAACTTGGCATTCCCGATTGCTCTGTAAAATAAAAGCGTCTATCTACACAACACAACTACAGACACTGGAATTAAATCAGGGACCCCAAGATGGCAAAGGTAAATCTTCTCGATGAGCACATTAACCAGCGCTTCCTTCTCGAGCGGGAGCAACAGGCGGCATTTTCGGCGATGGTGAGTGACGCGTTAGTAAAAGAGCCGGAAGAATCTCTGGTCAGGTACGAGGAAGAAAAGGTGATTGCGGTCCAGGACCGACAAGGTGTCTTTCATGCTAAATATCACAAGGATGAAGAGGACATTAAGCCACTCTTTGAGGTTACAAGTGTTTACCGGGATGTCAATAAAAGAAAGGACTCAAAGGTGGACTGTAATTTAACGGGACTAACCCGATCGGTGAGTTGAGCATTTAAAACAAGCACATATAATTATCCTTCAGTTACCTACGAACTACCCATTCAGGCACCACAAAGCACGCCTTATTAGGCAGTATTGTAGATATGTTAAAAGCAGGATGGCCGGCATTTGTTTTATTTACTAACGATAAAAATGACTGCCTATGTAGGAAATGCGTGTGATTCTCAACAGAGTTTTCCCCCCGCAAGTGTGGCGAGATGAGGACAAGATATATAGACGAAATGTTTCATTGCATCCAGCAAGTCGATCAGAAACGGCTCGACTCCAAACACGCCTTGACGAGCTCATCACTGAAAAGAACATAAGTGAGACTGGGATTTGTGATAGTCGACGGAAATACTTTGATCAGTGCTTTGATGAATTAGCTCGCCAGGAAATTATCACCTGTCTTCCACGTGGGCTACTACTACTAAGGATCAGAGATGAAATGAGGTAAAAAGTAAAGTCATTCAAAAATATGATTGAAATAAAAAAAAAGGCTACAATTATTCGTACAATGATCTGTACTTTAATTCCCAATCAAGGCAAACTGTACGAGCTTATGAGTCGATGTACTTGAGTAATGCTGCTTACGGAGTTAGAAAGGCCGTCAAGATTGACACAATGAATATAAAGCTACAAGAAGAATTTCAACAGCTGACGTTGCTTCGAAAAACGCTAATTGAAAATATTGGTAATATTCGATCTGATATGCAGGAACAATCCGAAACTTTCCAACATGAATTTTCTCAAGCAAAACGATTATTTATGGACGAGCGAGACTATCTACGACGTCAAAATCAAACTCTCAAAAATCAGTTAGAAGCCATCGTGAGTTCAAATATGGAAGTCAAACCAGCAACTTAGTTTGTACTTGGACCAGAGAACGTAAATGAATGGAATAGTAGAAGCATCAACATTTTGGTTCCTTTTAAAACACTTCAAGTTTCATATTTACATACGTACTTATGACGAGAAACAATTGTACAGTTGAACAGATCTGAGTGTACTGCATACTGCATCTGTACATCCTATCATGCTGAAAATAAATGAATAAATATGCAATGCATCACGAATCATGATTGACGATTGCCTATCTTTTATTAGAAGTTAGAGCTAGAATTAGAATAATGTACAGTGCGCACAAACGTTTTTCATAAATCGTTTCACCAAAGATCAATGGAAGCTGCGACCTAAAAACGAGGTAGGTATCTATTAACTATTAACTAAATTACTAAATCCTTTAAAATATCATTAGTGCAATAAATAACTACATAACATGCTTGAATGACGAATTAAAAAAGAAACTAGAAAAGAAAATTTAGAAATAAAATTAAAATCTACCAGTTTCAAGGCATTAGTTAACCACCAAAATACTGTTGAACAGTTAAATAATGTAACCAATTAACATTATGACATTGCATAGTACTGAATTAATATTACTACACTTATTTCTAGTATGTATAGTGTATAAGTATATGTACATAGTAAAGTAAACGGTGAACGTAGCTAGTGGGCGTAGTGATGAAAGAATTCCACGAAGGTCGATATTTTAAGAAGAAAACCAAGTATCACGGCTACACGATATTTTCAAAGTTTAAGGAATATTGTCCCAGTAGGCTTGGAAGTAGCTGCATACGCAGTCGCAATCCTTCAATAGGAAATATTAACCATTAAAATTAAAAACTAATTAAACAACTCATTAGTGGAACACCTCCGAACCTGTTAGTACAGTACTAAAATATTTAACTGAAGAATAATGCACAGTCATAGACTAGTGCAAGTACATACTTTTTCCTTGAATTTTTTTGCCTTAATTCATAAATCCTAAATATTTTCCATTGGTATATAGCTTACACTCACACCCTGCTACATTTGAGCTCAATTTGTAAAACCGTGGAACATAAAAAATGATGAAAGTATCCATAAACTAAAAATACGACAGAGTAAAAAAAAATATATATAAACGGAATAAAAATGTAGACTCAAAGGTGGTTGAAAGTTGAAAATGAGGAAGTTGCGTTAAAACAAGAATTTACGACGTGAAATATAGTGTCTGGCCATAAGCCTTTAGCCCACAGAGCTCAGCTGATGCTCAAACAAATCCCAATTCCAATGCCAATAATAAAGCGTACAGATAAATACCTGCCTACCTACGCAAAACGTTAGTTTTATCTTTATGTATATGTGTTTAGCATTAGATCTCCGCTACGCTGCACTGCACGACTATAAGTACACAAGTAATTATGCTATATTTTATTGTAAAGTCGGAAAGGAACAACAACAAGAATGAAGACAAGCCATGAACACCTAAGGAACTTTAAAAAAACCGATTTTCTAAAAGATCTACTAGCTCCATTTATCCTATTTAAAAAGATGTTCATTCCTTTTACTTTTCATTCACTCTGTATTACACAGATGTGCACTAGTGCTATACCCATAACAGATAAGAGTCGACTAGTAAAATCCAGAAGGTGTAGTTTGTAAAGGCATAAACATGCACTAAAAACAAGTCAAAGCCAACGTAAATCTTGGGGAAGCTATAAACTTACCGGTGGCAGCTCATCCTGTCGAGGCTCACACTCCCATCGGCAACCAGGTTCCTTCGGGGGGAAAATATACAAACTTTATAGGATACATTCATCTAAATAGTGTACAGTGGTAATTATACAGTCTTTCAGACATGTGTTAGTAGGAATATATTATGGTTATGGTGTTTCGAGTGTATTAGGTAATCATCTGACGAAAGAACAATGTCTAAAGGGTGAGTTAGACTGTACCTTTTCTGTTCCTTTAACGTGCCGCGTAACGAAAAAGTATCCTTTTTCGCGTTTATACTGT
>JAQFZC010003087.1:0-20085 GCA_034695205.1 Dicyrtoma fusca
GTGCATAACACTGAAACTAAGTACTTAATGGTGGATATGCTTTGGACTATAGAATTTAAATACTGATAATAATTCATAACAATGACATGGGTATCAGAAATACTGTATAGCTTCTGCTTCAAGTTGCACCCATGCGCACGCCTGATCCGCTGGTTCAATACAAAATTTTACGACGCTTCATAAGACGATCACACATATTCATTATTTTCCTGTAAGTACATCAGATGTTCATTTTGAATAATGAATACATGTTTCGTGCTATTGATACTACATATAAATATGCATTGGAGGATATCAGTTGGGAATATTTTAACTCTGCCTTTAGTCTACGAAAATCCTGAACTGGTCTATGTACACTACACTTTACTAAAATCATTTGACACCAGCCCATTGCAACGTCAGAACGTGAAGCCTTTTCTAATAGTTTCAAACGAATTGTGAAGATACGTTAAACATGGTCCCCATATTTCCTAACCTATTTATTTTTATGATTATATTGCTGTACACATAATCATACGCATGCATCTTCGCATTCTTAACTTCATGAAACCCATTATGACGAGACGTTCAAAACAATTAGAAATGGCTTCAATTTTCGGCAAAACACGTTCTAGATAGGTTTCATTGGAAGAGTTTATTGGTGTACGAGGCTGATCTAGTATGTAATAATGCTTTTATTGTTAAGTATGGACCAACGATGCTGTAAATAATAGATATGTATATCAAGCGTTTGCAATGACTTAACGTTTACTCCCGTTTGTGAAGTTTTAAGTATGTAATACAAAGAACAATATCAATCAACAATATAATCATTACACTAGGCAGTAAATTATTATAAAGCTTGGAATGCTATAGCCCAACTTGTTAATAGTCAGCAGACAGCATGTCAATGCGGGAGATGTTTCTGTAGTCTTCAGTTCCTGGAAGTGGTGGGAAGACACGTGATGTAGCTCCTGGGGCAATGGTGTCGGGGTATTCGGGGTAAACTGGGCAGGGTCTGGGTTTTGGCAGAAGTGGGTACAGACAGGGACACTCGTCGTCCAAGGGAACGGGCATTCCCATCCAAGAGATTCTCTCCATGTGGTCGGCCTGGTCTTCAACGGTCAAAGGGTGAAGAAGGACGGACAAGTTTCCGTGGTTCTGCATGTGCCAAGCGGTGGCCTCTGGCATGGAAGATTTGTTGCAGCACAGTTCGTATTGGCCATAAGGATGGGGTCCGTCGATGGTTGGCATGATCTATTGTTACATTTTAGAAATAATAATATTATATTGCACAGTACTCTGATATTCCAGACAACTACTCGGGCTTTTTAAAATTTATTTTGCGGTTTTTCTTTTTAACTTTACGTTTACGTACCTCGTTTAAGGAGCAGGCAGAGAGGAATCCACTTTTGATTTGGGCACGAGTTGCAATCCTGCAAATTAAAAAAAATAGTAATTTTAAAGTTTATTTAGAAGTTTGTTATGAGTTAAACGGCACGACATCGGTAGACAACAAATGCTCAGTTATTAATTTACCTGAAATCCAGCATTTCCTTCAGATTTCTGGGGTTCTCAATAAAGTAGTAAGTGTGAAAATGGTAAGCTTCGATGTCTTTGTCGTCGAAGGCCGCAGCCATGGACAGGGCAGCAAGGCCCAAAATGGCGAGAATCGCAACTTTTCCCATTTTTAATAAGGGTCAAAAAGAGAGCAGAGGAAACTGATGAAACTGCTTTTGTAAGTTTGAAATGCAAGTGTTAATGATGGAAACGGTCTACGTTTCTATTTATATGATTCTCAGTTCATCTCTGAATGAGTTTAACCGGCTCTCACATTGCATCAGTGAATCCTCTCAACAATTAAACTTCCCCAAATAAAATGGGAAATACCTACATCCGCTTTATTTAGCATGGATAAAAGGAAAGGATAAAGTGGGATAATCCAAATATTTAAACACCCATTCAATAATCATATTTACTGAAGTAGTCGTTTCAGTTTGATAAGATAGAGTTGGCTACAAAGGACAGTGATAATTTTGGACTTTCATTTATTTGGGTGTTCTAGAATGAAATCATGAAGGTTTGAGTCTGTTCATAGCAAGCTTGTTAATAGTAAGTGTAAGTAGTTGCATACTATTTTGTAGTGTAGATCAGTTTTCACTGCACAAGAGAAGTAATCAATCGGAACATATATGCGTTGTCTGACCAAGAGTGTGTTAAAGAGCAGCCACTTCAGAAAGAACTTTTGTCACTTAAAAATATTAATTCCGTACAGGATTAAAGCATTTGTCGAGATTAGTGTTTTTACAAAAGTAGCAAAATCCCGGTCCGACGTCCATTTATGTATAAATTGGGAGGTCAGTTAGTAATAAATATGCATACATAGTTTGAAAGGTGCTGTTGCCAAAATAATATTTTTAATAAACGCGACAAAAAGTATGCAATCATAGTGAGTGCACTCTACCAAAGCTTATTAAAAATGGATGCATTTTTCATGTAGAATACATTTAAGCCATCTTTGATTCGTATGTACTAAATGTGTTCCAAATTAAAAATACATCCATTTTTATGAGTTTGCAATTATAAAAAGCAAGCAGGAATCATCAAGCATTTTATTGCCAACGGAGGACCAAGGAATTCCATATCCCGTCCTATTTAATGTGCTCTGATCTTATTGTTGTTTTGTCTAGGTCTCTTCCTATTTCACACTTCCAAGAGCAGTGGTGTGTGGACTACACCATAAAAATACCGGTTAAAATTCTAAAATATTTCCAGAATTTTGCCAGCCAGGTTTAGTATACTGACATGGCATTTCTTGAAAATAATCAACAATCGTCTACATACTGCTCCTGAAGGAAAGCATCGCACTTAATTGCACTAACAGTGCTGAACAGCCTGGCACTGTTAAAGTTTCACACGTCACACTAGCTGGACATGGTGTCCGTACGATTGTTAGAAGAAGCCTTTACAAACTAGGTTGTTATGGGTATAAGTTGAGCTCATAATAGGATTTGCCACTTGCAGAGAAATTAAAAATACTAGACTTGTTTCGTAGTTTTTGGAAGTTTAATTCAATTATTTTTAAAAAATGAAAAAATACTAACTTCACTAATAATTTTTAAAAAACAGCGTCGAATCCTCGACTAGTTTGGTTATGGTACGCGGTGCGGTGTTTACGTTTACAGTATTTACAACAGTTTTCGGTACTGTTGTATGTTGTATTGTATAATAAATTATTAAAAATATAGTTTATACATATTGGTAAGACGGTGAGATCATCTATTAAGAGAATCATTTAGTATTCAGACGTCAGTCAGTCACCATTAATTTTATTTTTCCCGTATATCCTTTTTCCTATCCTAAAACCTAATCCTAATTTTATTTTTGTATTTTGTTTCTTCGTTATTTCCTATGTCTATACCAGTTTCCTTCAGTAATCAGTAATTTCTATTATTTTGGTTACTTCTGTCTGTATGTTTTTAACTATTATCTACGTTATACCTACAAATACAGTTTGGTTGTTTGGTTTGATGTAAGAATATCATAAAATTATCCTCCGAACCCTTAAATACTATTATTTGTATGAATATTAATTAAGACAGAATATTAAGATAGCTCTCATCAACTTTAATAAGTAAAATGAAACTAGGAAATTACCACTAGTGCGAAGGGAAATTATCTTACACGGAAAGTTCACGAAGTGCCCTCTCTGGATTTTTTTAACCCAATGTTTTATACATAGGTTTGCAATTAGTTGTACCTAAGCGATTTAAAATTGGCCTGCAATCTTCTAAGGGACCCTTATTTCCGAATATTCCGATAATTTCACTCCGCAATTTAGAAAATTTCATCCGCCTTCATCTTACTTGATTGCTGTTATACGTATTTTATTATTATAATGTTAAATTAACCACGTGTACTATACATATATATAAATACCTTTTCTAACTGATGTCAACACAATTTTGTTTTCATTTTTCTAGATTTCATTTCTTCTTATTATCAAGACATCCTTTTAGGACAATCTTTCAGTTTTTTTTTCAATTTTCTATCCTTTAACATTAACATAAACGGATTTTTTCTACAAAATTTATCAGTACTGTTGTGCTTTTATACGGCCACGAAGTACAACCATAATTGAGTATCTTTGTTTGTTTCTAACTTGGCCCTTCTTTTGTTCTTTCTAAATTTGACGTTGAATTATAACATTTTCTAACTCGATTGGCTATCTTTTTAAAAAAAATGTATTTACACAATGTGCCGTCTAACTTCGGGCGCCTCGTTTCTAAACCGGAGTCAGCAAAATCTCGTCAACTTCTCTACGATGACAATGTCTCGGTTCAAGATCAGATTGAAAACTTTAGAGTGAAAATTTCCTTAAAAGGTAATCAAACGAAATGTCAAATGTAATTAGTGTGTCATGTGTTCTAGGCCAACCTGAATACACTCATGATTCCCTTAATCAATGTAAAAACACACTATGTCAAGGATGAACATTATTGTTTAACTTTTGTTTCTCACTGACTAACTTTCCCTTTAGAGCGGTACAACAAGGTCCTAAAAGATGAAATGGAGGAAACCCGTCAAGGTGCAACAACGGTCATTAATGACTTATATGAAGAAACGAAGGCTCTTCGAACTCAGTTTGGCGACGCACTCGAACTGGAAAGAACTACAGTTCAAAAGGCTTTGAGAACCCATCGAAATTTCCGATTGACTTTAAGAAAACAAATTGCTGGGGTACTCATATTCATCTATCAAAACTAAATACGAAAAATCCATATCTACATCAATCACTGGTTTCGTAATATATACAGCAACAATGGATATAAAAAAAATGTTTACACTTCCCTGTTTAGGAAGCAGTTGATTGGCTCGACAATAAACTATTTGACATAACAAAGCAACTGAACAGCATTTTGTCCCGATTGCACTGTAAACGGCGGAAGCTAATGGATGTTGAGCAAGTCGTGGTGACACTAGATAAATACCCAAAGCCTGGGACACTGCCTTGGGAAATTGAAGCTACGGAAGCTTATCATCAAATAGAAATCAAGATTGAAAAGATGAAAGGTTTGGATTCATGACTTTTACACTTTGTTTTATTTGATTTTATTTGTAATGCAAACCCTTTATCATTTGTGGTTCTTTGCAGTTTTAAAAAAGAATCTTGGTATTTTATTTTAAGCGTAGTTCAACTTGAGTCTGCCAGTATTCTACATTCCAAGTACTGCGAAATAAAGTTTATCTTAAAAGCCGAGAGAGGCAAGTATGCTCCAGTCTTGACAGCACTCGATAGTCAACTACGAAATCAAAGAAAAGAATTAGCGCAACTTCAAAAGATGTCGGCCGATGCAGCTGTAGTAAGTACACTAGTATTTTTTCAATATAATTATTAATAGTTAATTTGTTAAACCATCTTGTGTATTGTTTAGTTATTAAAATTAAAGGAGACAATGTGAAATGGCGTACAAAATAACCCTGAAAATATCTGTACATATTTTATGTAGTTCCAAACAGATGCAGCAAAAAAACTTCAACTAACCGAGCAAGAGGCAATTGAGAATCGAAGAAAGCGGAGGAAACAAATGATCAAAATGAAAAAAGCTGTTGAAAGAATATTACAGAATACACAGAACTCCGCTGTTACAGGAGTTATAGACTCACTTTCTTCTGAACGAATGAGTTTAGAAGAGAAAGGAGGTGCGGATTTGAGTTATATGGCAGAGCAAGATTTACGGATAAAAAAAAAAGAAGTAGAAATATTTCAAGAGCGGACAAGACGACTCGTTGACGCTATGAAAGTTCCCGATTTAACTCACATACCAATTCGGTAAACTATTTAAATATTTAAATATTTATTGTCAAACAACTGAACTAGTTCCCATTGTTGAGGTTTGTTTTGTTAATTGTCTGCTAATGTTATCTAATCAACAAAATTGAATTCTGCGAAGGTATCAAACTGTCTTTGAACTTGGAGTTCGATTTGAGAGAGAACAAACGACGAAGGAATCACTACGCGACGCACTCCTGCGCCAGCAAAACATGCTCAATCTAATGCTCTGTCACTTCCTGTATACCGGGCAGCGGGAGGCGGGATATTTTAATGACGAAAAGAGTTCTTTGGAATTGAAACGGGAACAAATACAAACAAGTACCAACGAACACATGAAGACAATGCAAACGTATGGAGAACTTACTGTGGACGTGCGTCTTTCAATGTTGACTCTTATAGAACGCTTTGAAATCCCTGCTAAGCAGAGAAAACGCTTTCGTAATTCCGATCTAAGAGCACAAATCAAGACGATTCAGAAGAAAGTTATCCAGCTGGTTACTTCCGTGGAAGATCTAGAAAAAGAAATGCAGGAAGATGAGGATGAAAGTAAGCAAGCACTATTGTACATACGACCTACCACAATATCGCCTCGACTACTACGGGTTGGAACACCAGACATGAGAGAAGAATCTGATGGTAAGCAGTTTAAGCACACATAACCTATAAATTACTTGCACAACGTATTCTCAAACAATGTGCACTGGCATTAATTCTATCCATACTTTTATTTTGTATGCACGTAGCAGCAATAAAATATGTTACTTTAACTTTTACAAATGATTTATTATTATTACATTTTTAATAGCCGAGGAAGAGTTTGCAGACATGAAAGTTCCTGGACGCAAGGAAATTAAAGCTAAGAGTCTGAAATTTTTGAACCATGCAAAATTAAAACGTGGGATTCACTGAGCTGAGGCGTTCATTTACTGTACACTTTGTACATGCATGCTCCTTGGAAACATTACTGAAATACATGTGTAAATAAAAATTTTACAGTGGTTTCAAAAACATTTTTTTTTCCATGTAATTGGTGATGGCTAAATGAGTTTATTTTTACAATATTACTTTAGTTTTTGATCTTATTACATGTTTACTGGGTTGATAATTTTATTTTGTAATTTACGTCGCCCTCATAATAGCGACTGGCAGTATTATTCTAAAATTCTAATTCATCGAGAAAACCAACGGTTGATGTTCCAGTATTTCAGTTACTTTCTACTAGTAGGAATTAGGGGCAAGGGGCCTCATTTCCAAAGTAAAAAGCTGAGAATCCAAGTTGACAGCCACTGCAGTGACTACGATGTTTTGAAAATGTGAGTGACCGGTAGACATGTCGTGTGTTCTCTACTTCAATTTTTGTGATCTCGTGTGTTCTCTACAAAAAACAATTTCTCTACCTACTTTCTATTGACGGTATCCTGGCTCGTATGCGCTCAAGACTGCACCCTCATTTATCTGTTTAGTCTTGCTCTCAATATAGTAAATACCGTAAAGCTTCCAAAGATGGCAGGTCTCTAAAGATAGCCGGGTCTTTAACGTTGGCCAGTATACAAAGATCGGGGGGGGTTAGGGCAAATTTTTCAAAAGATAGCCGGGGCTATCTTTAGAATCTTTACGGTAGCTTGCTTAATCAAAGTACCGAAAAAATGATTCCATTGTGAAAAGTTGCAAATCATAGTTTTACATTTTATCAAAAAGTTCAAAGATGCCACACTAATGTTTATGTGAGGTATACATACATAGTAAAACTTGATGTTCAAATTTTGTAAGCACCAATTTTTATGAATGTATATGGCCATAGTGCCAATGCGCCTTCGCACAAACGGTATTGAGCACATGGGAATTGAGTAGCTAATGTGTATGTAACAATTCATGTTCTGTGGAGGCTCAAATAATGGTAATAATAAAGTTTTCTGTGGTAAGAAAATGGAATTTTAACAAAAATGGAAATGAAAAAGGTATTAATGCAAACAAGGGTTTCAGCTACATTAGGTGTAAGAATACGGTATTAGAATAAAAGGCTATTAAATAGAAATGCGATATAAATAGATATAATATTACAAATAAAATAAATAGTATTAAAAAAAATGATATTAAATAGGGTATTAAATAGGTATTAAAATAAAATGAAGAGGAGCGGATGGTAATGAGCTTTTTGAACTCAAATTACAGGAGTGCAGGTGGAGAACACTTAGTACGGAGGAGAGATGGTTCGCAATTTTACGAGATATGAACATTTTGTATTGCTAGATTATACCAAGCTTTTACCTACCTATTTTAATAACTTTACATTTTAATTTCTATTCGAAACAAAGGTTTTTTTCAGACCAACATTACACTTAACCAACGGTCTTTTAAAGGACCGCCAACACCTCCAACGATAAAAAATAAATAGTGTTTACAGTTTACTTTTATGCTTGTGTTATGTTGGAGTTTACTGCGTTGTTCTTTGTCTTAGCTCACCGATCTTTTCGCGGCCTACCAGTGAGGCAGATGAGTAAAGAAATCTTAGTAGAAAACACGAGATCACAAAAACGAAGTAGGCAGAGGAGTTTTTTTTAGTAGAGAACACACTAGATGTTAAAACTAGGTAGAGGAGTAAAATTGAAGTAAAGAACACACGATATGTCTACCGAGAGACCTCCTATGTTGTTCTTCTTTTAAAGGGAACACTTCTTTGGGAGTTTACATTTGTCCTTACAATTTGTATGATTGCTTTTACTCTGCGAGTAATCTAGTCATTTAGCAACTCGGAGCGTTTTGTGCGGTTACCTATGCGAAAGATATTTAATATTTCTCTCTCTTAAAAGAAGAAGAAATTAAGGCTTCGGATGTGTACCAAATCCCTCTGCTATAATAAAAGCGCTAAAATTATAGCACAATCATTATAAATAAGCATTACCTTCGAATTGGTTAAGAATTAAAGAAGTTTGGATATTGTACTGAAATATAGCAAGTCGTCAATTAGTTTATTTCCATTAAGTTATCATTTTTAATAGGCAATGACAAAATTGAAAAAATACGACAAAGTCAAATCACAAGCTAATAAGTCAGTAATGAGCATAGTTTGAAATTTTAGTGTAATATTATTTGAGAATTAAAAGGTTAATAATCAGCAGTTAGCAAGTTAATACGGGAGATGTTTCTGTAGTCTTCGGTTCCTGGAAGTGGTTCGAAGAGGCGTCCTGTGGCTCCTGGGGCAATGGTGTCGGGGTATTCGGGGTAAACTGGGCAGGGTCTGGGTTTTGGCAGAATTGGGTACAGACAGGGGCACTCGGCGTCCAAGGGAACTTCCTGTCCAATCCAAGTGAGTCTCTCCATGTGGTCGGCCTGGTCTTCAACGGTCAAAGGGTGAAGAAGGACGGACAAGTTTCCGTGGTTCTGCATGTGCCAAGCGGTGGCCTCCGGCATGGAAGATTTGTTGCAGCAAAGCTCGTATTGGCCATATGGATGGGGTCCGTCGATGGTTGGCATGATCTATTGTTACATTGTAGAAATAATAATATTATATTGCACAGGACTCTGGTATTCTGGACAATTACTCGGGTTTTTTAAAATTATTCTGTTTCTATTTAGAATTTACCTCGTTCAAGGAGCAGGCAGAGAGGAAACCACTTTTGATTTGGGCACGAGTTGCAATCCTGCAAATAAAAAAAATAGTAATTTTGAAATTGATTTAGAGTTATGATTTAAACGACACGACATCATTAGAGAACAAAATTATAGGCTTTTACACTGCTAGGTTATTAATTTACCTGAAATCCAGCATTTCCTTGAGGTTTCTGGGGTTCTCAATAAAGTAGTAAGTGTGGAAATGGTAAGCTGTGATGTCTTTCTCGTCATAGGCCACAGCCATTGACAGGGCAGCAAGGCCCAAGATGGCGAGAATCAAAACTTTTTCCATTGTACAGTACTATGTGCGAAGTGAGCGGAGGAAGTTACTTAAACTCAAAGGGTTGAATGCAACTGTTAAAGATTTCGTAGAATTAAGGTCCGTATTTATAGGAGCTGGGATTTTAATCTAATTCCTTTCAATAGGGTGATCGAAAATTTCATCACCTCATTATGTAGATAGATATGCATTCTTTAATATTTTTGTTAGTTTAAAATTAAATCAAGTGGAGCCATGAAATTGATTATTTTTATTGGACTACAGCACTATATGTATGCAAATGCACAATTACGAACATTAATCCAGGATCAACACAAATAAATTTGAAGTAGATGTGTATTTTCACGAGATAAGATATCCGTGGTGCATTTAATTACATATTCTGTTAAAGGAAAAGTCCACTTATTTTTTTAAGAGATAATGTAGGTACCTAATTAATAACTATACCATTCACGATTACCGGTTTTACCTGGATTAAAGGAGTTAACAGTTTATGGAAATGGGATTTCCACAAGCTTTTAAACTACCTTTTTGTATTTTAATGGTTTCCCAAAATCCTTAACGCCTTTCATAAGTGTTAGAACAATTACTGGGGTTTACTTTCACCACTCACTGGAAGATTCAACTTTAATTAAGTAGACTAGAAAGCCTGGAGTACTTACTTATTAAGTATTCGCTATGATTTAAGTACGTACCTGTAAAACTTCAAATAGAGCCCGGGTCCCTATTAGAACCCGGGTCCCTAATAGAACCCGGGGTCTGGAGGTGAGTTTTTCTATAACCCCATGCAAATCCAACCCCTAATAGAACCCGGGTCCCTCATACAACCCTGGTCTAAGGACCTATTTTCATTTATAACCCGGGGGGTTCTATTTGAAGCTTTACGGTACATATACATAACAACGACAAGTTGGAAAGTAGTCAGCAAAGCGTTTATTGCTTCAGTATTCTCCAAAACCTTATCTTTTTCTTGTTTTACCGCTTGCTGCTTTATTTTATTAAAATTGATATAAAAACATGCAACATGGTTGAAGCATTTACAACCGTTTGGAAAAGAACTTGCAAATGGTTTTGAAGGTTTCAAATATTTGCTACGAGTGATACGTATTTACAACCGCAATGCAATGAAGTTGTACATAAGAAGGAATTACACGGATTGAAACAATTATGTTAATACCAGGTCGAAATAAGTGAAAGATGTGTGGCGTAGTAATCCTGGATTCAAGTTACGGATTACGTACTGAAATCAGAAATAATACTTGTAATTATACCTAGATACATACCGTAAATGACCGAATTATAGCCGGGGCTCAAATAATCGCCGGGTTTGAGGCTCAAAGTTTGGATAATCGCCGCGGCGATTATTCGGTTATTTACGATAATTATGTTTCATCGTTTAATGAGTGCATTACTGTGTTCAATTGTGTCAGACCAAAACATAGCTACTATCCCGGCGCAGTTGTACTTATAGCAATATTCAGATACCGTAAAGCTTCAAATAGAATCCGGGTTCCCAATACACCACACGTGTTGAGCCTAACACAATGTCTGTGCCAGATTTCAAGATCTGCATAGTAATTTGAATTTCCATCGTTATAGAAAATGACCCATGCTTTGTATTTTAACGCACTTTTACAAAAATGGCTCGCTATATGTTGGAAGTCGGAATGAACTGCTTTTATTTTATATTGTTAGATCCCTCATTACTACCTACATAAAAGCATAACATATTTCCAAGCTCAGGATATTTCTTGGAATGGACGCTTCAAGGCAAAAATAAATGAAGTTTTAAAAACTGTTATTTATGTATTTATTTTACTGAGGGAATTAATTATGTAGTTCTCAGAACAAACATTGCAAAAGAAATGACCACATATTTTTTTGTGGTTCTATTACATACCTACATACCGTGAAACTTCTAAAGATGGCCCGGGCTATCTTTTGAAAAATTTGCCTTAACCCCCGGCCACCATTAGAGACCGGCCATCTTTAGAGACCTGTTATAAGCTGGTTATCCAAGGCTATCTTTTGTAACTTGGCCGGATTCACCCCGGCTATCTTTAGAGACCGGCCGTCTTTGGAAGTTTTAAGGTAGGTTATGTACAAACCATAGAGTCTTGAGTTGGCAGCCAGAGAGTGAGGTTCTCCTGTCTCTCTGTCCACCGATTTTGGACTCAGGTCTTGGTCTTTGGTGTGGCTTTAGTGTACATACATAGGGTTCTACACGTACCGAATTGCCAACTAGTTCGGGGGTGTTGAACCTGGTGGACCTGGATTTACATCTCTTATCGAGATACGCCTGGAATTTCCTTAAGAGGAAAATGGACAAATTGTTCGTCGAGGATAGGGATGAGCTTTGGCAAACCTGTCCTCACCAAACTGAACAGACCGTACATACGTTCGCGACTGGGGATTCCTGGCACAGAAGACTCCTAAATTCCTATCATTCTAAATTAGTGATTAGGCGATTAGGGATCTTATGGTAATAAATAGGGGCAAAGGAATAGCTATCGACGTTCCACGGATTTCTCAACTCATCATATTGGTTCTGTCCTATGCATAAATTCCTAAATTAAAATTTTTAGCGGGAATAGCAATGGTCCCAACTTGTGGAATGAGCTAAGACGTGTTTGGCACGGCCATAAGCGTGCCGAACACTGAACTCCTAAAATACATACATGTACAAACCATGTCATAGAAAGATTTCACAAACAGGATTTTAAATCTGTATTCTCTCAAACTAAACTTATATAGCCCGGGTCTGAAGGTCGATTTTGATATATAACCCCTGGGGTTCTGTTTGAAGCTTTGGTACATCCACATCCTGTAAATGCACCTTTGAATTTTGAACTTTTCTGTGATTATTAAGACTAATTTCCATGTAGCTGTGTATGTTTTTTTAAACATTTCATTTTATGCATTGCTTCATGTGTTGCGTCTTTCTTAACTTTTGATGGCAATAAATTATTTCCTCAGGTAATAGAGTTCGACCTTAAATTAGACCACTTGACCTATTATTTGTGTAACTGGTTTGCTGATTAATAGTTGCCAAAAAGTTTTGAAGTCAACATTTTAACTGTGTGCGACTCACAGAGTGGTCTCAGTGGTCCGTTCCTGGACCAAAAACCGTGGTCCGTTTCTAAGTACTACGGACGGGACAGAGGCGTTTCGGAACGGAGCGGTCTGAAAACGTGTTAGTATGGTCTGATAATAATATAGGTGAAAAGTGAGCTAAACAGCTGTCAAAACTCAAAATGTTGCAAAAATTAATTGGTGTTACTTCGGCAGTTAGAAGTTGCAAATTACCATAAAAGCTCTAATAGAGTCCCTAGAGCTCTGTTTATAATTTTATTGTATGTTATAGATTGGGGATCTATTCAAAACTTCCCGTATTGCTCAATTTTTATTTTCGAATGTACTCAATAATCATTGGCTTTCATGCTTTCTAAAAACAAATTTTGCAACTATGAATATTATATATAAGTAAAAACACTCTTTTCATTTACAGCATCGTCATTGTTACTATTATTGTCCAAACCTCTAACTTAAACTGAACACTGAATGCCCGTCTCGGTGACATATTTAATATAATATTAGTTTAGAAAAATTTATCAACATTGTTTGATTGCAGGGCCTATTTTAAGCAAATTTAACTGCGTGCCATATCGAAGAAAAGGGCAATTGTGACCTTAAAGGACGAATTTTGAAAAAGGGCAATTTTTGGTTCGAAAAGGGTGATTTTTTTCTCGACAAAGGCAATTCTACTGTGTTTTTTTAAAATTATGCTCAAAAAAGGGGCAAATCACTGGGTGCCAATTTAAAGGCTGGGTGCCAAAATACTAGGGCTGCGTGCCATTCTGGCACCCAGTTAACATGTTAAAATAGGCCCTGTTTGATTGTTTTACAAAAAATAATCTACGACCCGTAAACGCCAACGCCGCGTTCAAAAACGTATTTTCGTATTAAATTTCGCGCCAGCCGTAAACGAGTTTATTGCAGCATTAATACAGCATAGCAGAATGCATTGTGTTATACGGGACGGGCCCATGGGGCTCTATTGGAGAGTGGGGTTCTATTTCAACTTTTAATTTGTAGCATGCATGGGGCTCTATTAGAGAGTGGGAATCTATTAGAGCTTTTACGGTATTTATGTTTTTTTTTAAATTTTCGGAACTTTTTTGACGGGACATATTTTGGACAAGTGGTTCAATTGCCCGAAGTGTTAGTTCCGGAACGGACTGGAACGGACCATGTGTTCTACACTTTAGGAACGGAACTTACCCTGAACTTACTTTCAACTCTATCCTTTAAAGGCTGCTACTATCCGCCCGGTGTTAATCATTTACTGCTTTGCAGGTTACAACGAGAGAACGGGGAGGCATATCGCTCTGAAGCAGCACACAGAAAACCCTTTGCTCAGTATCCTATGCATGTCACTATTATAATTATTATTACATCAACTATAACTAAATCTTTAATTATATTAAACTCTAATATCATTTGTACATGAGACGAAACTCGAGAGTAAACCGTCATCCGCCATTTCTTGACAGTAATCAGTTGCTTTGTAAGGCTTGCTGCCAACCAAGCTTTGACTTTTTCTATGCGTAAAAAGTTGATTTCCGACTTGAACAATAAACTCAGCTTTGCTACATACAATAAAGCGGTTGTTTTATTTTCAAATGCATAGTTCTCATTCCAATAAAAAGTATATTTTTTAATTTCAGTTCACAATATTAGTTAGGATTAGATTGGGTGGTTAATAATCAGCAGACAGCAAGTCAATGCGGGAGATGTTTCTGTAGTCTTCAGTTCCTGGAAGTGGTGGGAAGACACGTGCTGTGGCGCCTGGGGCAATGGTGTCGGGGTATTCGGGGTAAACTGGGCAGGGTCTGGGTTTTGGCAGAAGTGGGTACAGACAGGGACACTCGTCGTCCAAGGGAACGGGCATTCCCATCCAAGAGATTCTCTCCATGTGGTCGGCCTGGTCTTCAACGGTCAAAGGGTGAAGAAGGACGGACAAGTTTCCGTGGTTCTGCATGTGCCAAGCGGTGGCCTCTGGCATAGAAGATTTGTTGCAGCACAGTTCGTATTGGCCATATGGATGTGGTCCGTCGATGGTTGGCATAATCTATTGTTGCATTTTAGAAATATCATTAATATTATATTGGCAAGTAAATTGGCATTCGGGGCAATTACTCTCGCTTTTCAAAATTTATTTTTCTGTTTTTATTTTTGCTTTACCTCGTTCAAGGAGCAGGCAGAAAGGAAACCACTTTTGATTTGGGCACGAGTTGCAACCCTGCAAATTAAAAACAATTGCTATTAGATTTTGAAGTTTCGTGAGAAAGGTAATTATGAATTAAACGAAAACACATTAGACAAACTGCTATGTTATCAATTTACCTGAAATCCAGCATTTCCTTGAGGTTTCTGGCGTTCTCAATGAAGTAGTAAGTGTGGAAATGGTAAGCTTCGATGTCTTTGTCGTCGAAGGCCGCAGCTGTTGCCATGGACAGGGCAGCAAGGCCCAAGATGGCGAGAATCACAACTTTTTGCATTTTTAATACGGGATAAAAAGCGAGCTGAGCAAACTGTTTCCTGTTGTAGTATGCAATACAACTGTTGATGATGATGACAAATTCGGTTTCTATTTATACGATTTTATATTCAAAGGAAACCTATGAGGTTAAGAAACCTTAGAATTTCATCATTTAGCATTGACTTGAAGTACATATAGTGTCATGTAATTTCCAAAAATCAAGTGGAATAATTTCATAAATACAATTTATTACTATGGAATACAACAAAGGATAGTAGCCATAATCCACGAATAATATACAAATTACGTTGAAGTAGGTATTTTTGTGGTTGATAAGATAAATCCTACAATAGAGCTACCAGGACTTGAAGTTTAACGTGAATCCCAAATCCCAAAGTGTTGAGTAGTTGTTAAAACTTTTGTACATAATATACAACTATATGTAGCAGACATTGACAAGAGCGTAATATAAAATATATCATTATTGTAGGTTATTGTTAGGTCATAAATTTCATTACTCGTAAATAATGCTTTTCACAAAGTTGATTTACAAATTATATCGATTAAACTGTATTTAAATTAGGTAGGTAATAATAATATTATATTTTACTAGGTATATAGTTTTGGATACTGTGTTGAATATGGACACTTTATATATGCATTTACGCAGAAAAGATTATTATTAAATTAATTTAATTACATGAATATTCTGCGCAATTAGTTAGAAGCAGATTATTTATAAAAGCAGTGTAAAAAGCAATATGGGTGGGATTTTGAGCCGATTAAAGAATTTTAATATGCTTTTTCGTTACATATGTAATATTAAAACAGTCATTCCATAGTAGTATTATCAGTCGCAGAAAGACAAACCTAAGTACGTAAGAACCTAATTAGTGAATGTAAAGTACATTTTTATTTCGTCATTGTGTGTAGTGGCAAAAGCTTATAATAAACAATTAATAATTATTTAAATCAACATAAGGAATGAAATTTTGTTGCGGCGCAATTGCTTGAAAAGATGCGGTCTCGATCGTAAAAGGTTGGTGGTACAATCTTTAGTGTTTAGTATTTAAAGAATTACATAAGATTAAGATACAGAAATTTCTTTGCACTTGGTACAGAATACAGAAATGCATTCAAAGTTATGTAGCCCTGCAAATAACAAAAAAATCTACGCAGATATGCTTGACCTGCCACATTTTGTGTTTGCGTTCAGAAATAGGAAATCCAGAAAATAATTTTCCCTGCCTCTGCCTGGGCACCTGAGAGTGCAAGTGAATAATATTTACTTTACGATTAGCTTAACTAATCTCTGGGCATTGCGTGCTGCTGACCCTGCATTTTGATTAAATAGAAGTGTAG
Source organism: Dicyrtoma fusca (assembly GCA_034695205.1). NCBI lineage: Eukaryota > Metazoa > Arthropoda > Collembola > Symphypleona > Dicyrtomidae > Dicyrtoma > Dicyrtoma fusca. The sequence goes on from JAQFZC010003087.1 coordinate 16,612, forward strand.
AAACCATGATGTAGGCAAATTACTATATTATTTTGTGGCAAATTCGCTCGCATCAAGAATGTATGTTCTAATGATTAAGTTTGACCAGGATTTCCCCCAAATTAATTTTACTGTAGCACGATACATAATGCACTTTATTATTAGGTACATAGGTACACGTTTATACAAAATAACAAATGTAGATGTAATAATACTACGATTTCAAAATTTCAGCCAGGTTTTTAATTCAGTTTTTAGGTTCTAACTTAGTTTCCTGTAGTCGATCGTACTCGTACTTTTTGAATAAACGGAGAATAATAATCTGTACCAGCATAGCCATCAGTATTAAAACCATTTAACCATGAATAATTATAACTACAAGGATTTTAAATAAAATCCACTTTTACCCAGTCTTCGAAGAAATGTATGAAAATGATCGGCTATGAATTATGATGTCTGAAGTTCATGCCATCGCATTGTCAGTAGTATCAAAAATAATTACGAATATATGATTTTTATCACGCTGAATTTTCTAATTAGCGTTAGTGCGTAGGTAATCCAGTGAATCCATAGTGCCCCGTTCCTTTTTTGTATAATATAAGGTCGTAGCGTATTAACGTGTAACTCCCACGTTTCTTAAGTTTCGGTTCCTTGAATTTGAATAATAATTTTAAAAAATTGCAACTTTATAAAATACCTACATACCTACTACTTACTTTGAATATGGGTATACACTTAATACATATTACTCGGAACTTCCATCGTTCGAAGTGCACTACTGCTGTTATATTACCACATACCGATGTTCAACATTAATTGTACAGATCAAGTGGACTCTCGTGATTACCGTTGGATTGGTTAATAAAGAATTAATTACGCTATTCCCAGGCGCCTACTGCCCACTTAAGCGTAAGTGCGACATGACATTGGTATTTTATGACATGAACACATGTATACCTATAATAGGAACAAATATGTTTTTAAATATCTATGCTTTGAATTTTAAGCACATTAGTAAGTTCCTTGCAAAACGTTTCTTGACAGGTTTTATCTATGTTGAATGCATGTTAGTACATAGATACACTAATTATCAACAAACTATATTTTGGAGACCAATCCCTGAGAGCACAAAGTTCCCCACTCCACAACTGTTGACTGTGTTCTCACAACAAAAATGATGTCCTAGTGGGTACAACTATTGTTCAACATGTGTAGAAATGAGATAAATAATTTTTCATAATCCAAAGTATTATTTTTAAGTGGACTATTTATAACTTTAGAATTGATTAATAGCAAGAGTCGCTCAAAAACAAGCACTTGAGATGATTTTTGAATTAATTTGTTCATGAAGCAACTGGGAATTAATGTAAGATTTCATTCACTGAATTTTACTACGCTGCGCTGCTGCTGATTACATATAAGTGGGGAGTCAGATTACATATGTATATGATGTCGATACATCTCGAAAAGTATGTTCGCAAGGACAAGGCTTTGAACCTTTATTAGGTACCTTTAATTTGCTTTAATCATTAATTCATTAGGTAAAATGTTCACCGTTGCGTTGCCGTTTGTAATAGTGTCGCGAATAATCAATTAAAAACTAAAGTGTTGATAGTGCTAATTATTTAGTCATTGGTTAATCCATGTTCTCTCATTCTCAACGAAACTTCAAATTCTAGATCAAAAATGTAAAGTACATTCGAACCATGGATTGAGATGAATTGCACAGGTTCAGTTGACACCTAGTAAGCTGGTTTATATTTACAGATTAAAATAAGGCGACATTAAAACGTGCTTACATTTATTTACAAAATGAACGTAAATCCGAAAAGCAGAATATTTTCTATTACTAACAGCTTAATTTCTGGCTGGCGCTGTCGCTCAATAGACTGTTGGACATTAGAAATGATCAGTAAAAGTAAAGCTTTCTCACTTAGGGCCTTCGAATATTATTGCATATTGATTACGGTCGAGTAGTTTTAGTTGCTTTTTTATCGAGTAATACTAACAAGCATTGGAGTGCCCTTACGCCCCTACAACGGTAAGGAAGAAAATAATTCATTCTTTACAATCGAATTAATTTTGACTTCCATACAACAAACATTATCAAATATCGATTTATTAAAATGTAGAAATTAGGTGTAATAAAATATCTAGGTACTTATATAGAAGTAGTACAAGGAACAAACTATAGGATATACAAAGGTATTCAATATTCATTTTTAGAATCAACATAATGCAGTATAGGCTAAGAACTAAAGTTAGCTGTTCTATTTTTAACAGAACTTTTTTGGAATATCGAAAAGCTAAGAAACTATAACTATATGACTAACAACTGTGAACTAAACAGTAGTGTAGGTATCCAAGTGATTTATTATTTGCTGGAATTTTAGGATCTAGAATTCACTACGATCTAACTAGTAAGCTCCAATATGGATCATACTAATTACATAAGGTCTGTAGCATTTAAATTGCTCAGTTGTGTATAATATCATTGTTTGTAGGCATAATTTTTGTTATATGTCAAAAAAGTCATCAAACTCGTCATCGATTTCACCAGCATTATCCTTTTTCAACTCTGCAAACACAGCGGACGACTTTGATGAAATGCCTTTGTTAGCTTGTGGTGGTGGAACTGCATCGGAAGCGTCAGAATCTGAATCTTCGTAGTCCAATTTTAGTTTTACACGACGAGGAGGTCCCGCAGAACCCGATCCCGTTCCGCTAGCTCCAGTTGCACTTTTAGGGGGCTGCTTCAAAGTTCCCGATAAAGCGGATGGAACTCCAGATGACGATGATGACGCGGGTTGTTCCTGTTCCTGTACTGCTTGATTCTGCCCGGGTTTCTTATTTTCTGATTCTGCATTTTCCCCCTGAGCGTTGGAGGGCTCTTTGTCCATCGGCTTCTCTTGCCCGTGTGAAGCTTTTGCACTCATACTAGTACTGCTGAGTCGCTCACGTTTGGTGTCATCGTTGGCACCGATTGCATACATGCAAGCCAATAAGGAAAGTTAAAAATTATTATTATTATCAGACGTTTACCTCAAAAATATAGATAAATGACAAGTCATAGCCTGTACTATGTATATATTCAACATCAGTGGGGTACTGGCAATACCGATACATGGTAACCGGATAAAAGAGTTCAAAAACAATTACAGGATGATAAAATGGTCCGGATAAAAGGGTCGCAATCGCAATAACGGATAAAAGAGTCCCGCCATACAAAAAACTTCAATGCAAAAATAAAGACTAATTTTCTATATTCATCTATGCATTTTATTATCTAAAATTTTTATGTACCTATATAAATAGTATGCCGTGTGGACTGATTAATCAGCATTCGGGATGGCAATTGGGTTGCGCATGCATACGATTTAAATGGGTGAGAGTAACAATAAATTATAAATTATAAAATAAATAATGGTAGTAAGCAGCTAATACTACAAAAGTGGTTTCTACAAGTCGCTTGATATTTTAATAATGATTAAATAC
>JAQFZC010003088.1:0-20081 GCA_034695205.1 Dicyrtoma fusca
GTCAAAGCGTGTCCTGGGCTATAGCCCGATAACACCGTCAATTTCATTGAATAAAACCAATTACAATTACAATTACATTTCCTTGTTAAAAACTGATGTATTTTAGCAAAACGATTGGCAGACAATAAACTTATTTTTAAAGCAGCAAAACGCAAAAATATATAAAAATAATTAAAGTATTAATTAATTAGATAATAAGATATAAATATTAAGATAATTAGCCGTTTTAAAATTTGAATAGACGGGTAGTACAAACGTTTTTGAAACAACGAGTCAATGGACTATTTCCTAATTTGTACTTTCCAATACTGAATTTGTATATTAAATAATTTACATGTAAAATGGATTTGTCACTATTTTAAGTGGATTTAGTATTTTAGTGTGAGTTCTACCACCAGTTTAAAGTGAACCTTTCATTAATAGTACCAGAAATGGTTTCTAACTTACAAGATTTGTTCATTCACGTGGATTCGAAAAGTGGGCCAATAAACGACTTTCTTTAACTGCGAATTTTGTAACATTTGTTCTGTATAATTAGTCTGGTTTATAGCTAATTAGTTATATAAAATATATCCTTTTTTAAAATTGTAGCCTCTAATGTGGGTAATTTTAGTGCGCAATTTCTGTATAACCTTGCACAAGTTGACATTTTTTGTACGCTGGCTTTATTTGTGCATGCCCATTTTCTCTCTACGTCTCCTTGAAACAAAATTAATTACGCGCAAAAATTGTTGCAGTTTATGGAATGGACTTTCACTAGGGCTGCGAGCAGGATTAGGTTACATATCTGTTCGTTCTACAATTCGTATAACAACTCACTAAATTTAATCGGCGTTAAATCAGTACATTTTAAAGGATTTTAAGTTCCACAAGAACTGCAAAGTTACATTTTTTTCAAAAAACACATTTTTTAAAAACTAGTTTCAAAATAAAATTCCTTAATCTTGCCCTTAAACATATTCCGGTAGATTGTAGTAAATTGTTTAAAGCAGCTAGGAATTAATTATTTTACTTTTAAAATACTTTAATAATTCATAATTATTTATTTTTAATTCTTTATTCACTATTTTGCTATATACACGTTTGGGAATTCTAGAAGCATATTTCCAACAGAATTGTTGCAACTTTTAGACACTGTAGCTAATATGTTTTGGCTTGTGTGAGGAAATTATTTTGTCGAAGAGAGTTTAGTGAAATATATTGTATAGAATGTGTAGTGACCTAACGCCGTTGCAAAGAAAATTCAAAATTTGTTTACTACATACAGAACCTGTCTTGAATTTTAAAAATTCGAAACGTAGTTGACCGAAGATAAGATTTTAAAACGTAGCGTTTGAAGAAATTGTAGTTTTTATTTATTCAAGTAATAAGATTAGTTAATTTTATGCAGTTGAAAGCTTATCAAGACATAGCGCAGGCAGTGCATTATTGCGTTTTAAACTTCCCGCCAAATGGAAGCTATTTTTTGAACTGAAATAACACACATGTATTAATAACTTGGAGCTAATTAATCAAGTCTTAAATGAGTGTAGTGTCTTTTTTAATTATTTTCACCAGTTCAATTCCTTAACTTTAACTATTGTGTAGATTTTTATTGATGTGACGCCACGCCGTTAAAAAATAATAATTACTGATAGAGTATTACATAGGAACATAGGTAGATTTTTTAAAGATACACCGTTTTTAGTAATTGCAATACAATTATTTAATCGAATCAATAAAATTGATAAGCTGCAAAAAATTAGCAACAGCTGCTTTTTGCTTTTTAAACTTCTTGCCAATTAAAGCCACTTTTTTAAATGAAATATTTATCTATATTTGTACTATATATTATTTAGAATTTGTTTTTTATTTATTTTATTTCTGATTTATTTCTTATTTCAACTTATTTGGAAGTTCTAAAGAAGCACGCTCCTCACTACGAGACAATAAAACTCTACCTACTTACATTAAATGCTAAACGTGTACCCAACGTATTCTAGCGACGTCAAAGTCTACCATAATTATTAAATATTTTATTTATTGAGAGCTTTGCAAATATTACTTTTGGGCCAGTTTTAGACTTACATTTACAGAGAAAATTTTCAAGACTACCTTTTCAAAAAGGCAAAAGGTAAAAATAGCTTTTTTAAAAAGGTGTAAAACATGATATTTAAATTGTAGCTTTTGCAGAAAAGGAAGGTCACTATAGATAATTGGTTTCATTTTTAATGGGTAAACCACATAAAAGACATTATTTTAAAGGTGTCAAGCAAAATAAAAATTAGATAATTGCGCTATACAATAATAGTCCAATTATTAAAATGTCACTTTTAAGTGCGTGTAGCAGACGACAAACTTATTTTTAAAAGTGCAACACGGGAAAAGATAATTAGCCATTTTAAAATTTGAAAAGACGGGTAGTACACAGGTTTAAAAAAAACGAGTCCATAGACTTTTTCATATTTTATATTTTGCAATACTAAATCGAAACTGCTTCCTTTATTCGTATATATGTGCAGCTAACTTTTTTTTTAAACAATGCTACGTTTCTTCATCTATGCAACGATGGTTTTGTCCTAACAGAATATGGGAGAATACTACAGGATATTTCATTTCCAATAATAAATAAATGCGGCTGAAATTGGCGCGAAAAGTTTGTGCGTACTTTAAACGTATTTCCAAATTTTTTATGAACTTGAAATTTCGGCACAAAATACTTTAGTTTATGTACTTGAAATATTTAACTTCAAAAACCAATTATTTAAATAGTGATTTGATGGATTTATGCTCGTTTGATCGACAATGCTTCCATAGGGAGCTGCTTCTTCAAAATTCTTGATTGCTTTCGTGATTTGAAATCGACGGCAGATCGACAGCGACAGCAGTAGATACAGCTTGATTTAACTGCTTTCACTTTGACCTTCGTAACTCCAACACTGAAACCTACGTCGTACTTTTGTGGCTCAAGTTCCAAAAGAACCCTCATTTGCCACCCTAGGTCTTTTTCTTAGATCTTCACTCCAGTCATTTTTAGTTTATTTTATTTCGATTTATTCTTAAAACAGTCAAGTCAACTGTACTCTCAATTTTTAAGATTCCTACATTTTTTGAACCTTTCAGGAAAATTGACTCAAAAATACAATTAAACTTAAAAGTTGTGTGTTGGTTGTGAACGTTGAATTGATCGAGACTGACGACCGAATGTGAAGTGAATACGTGGACGTGACTTTGACTGCGTATTGGTTTATTAGAACTTTGGCCGTTAAGGATTGAATTCAGTGGAATTATCTGTCAATGGCAAATGTAGATAATGAATTGCATGGTGATGACTTACGAGTTATGATTCAATTTCCTATTTTATCTGAGCCAAGATAATAACTCACGGGTCGCATGATCTGTAATTACGTCAGGGAATAAAATATGGACAGTTTTGCCATAAATAATAATAATGCACCCTATAACTATGCTTTATCATACATAGTTAATTTATTCATATTTACCAGTCACTCGGCAGTAATCTAAAACTACCAAATTCTAATATTTCTACAAAAAATAGTATAATGAGTAGACTGAAGTTTTCACTTTTGACCTCTGTCAACCTTTGACTGTTTTTAAAACCATGTCATTTGGTCAATTTGAAACCTTTGAAAATATTTCCATACAGTCATTAAAATATGGAAAAAATCTATTTAAGAAAAATTTACGAACCAAATAAGCTCATCGGCTTATTAGAATTAGAACAGAATGTCTGCTGACTTTACAAATCGTGTCGTGGATTATTACAAACACTCAAGAAATGCAATCAGCCGTAAACTTGGCAGATAAGTGCGAAATAAAATCATTTATTTTTTTAGCTGCAGTTTTGAAACGCATGTTTTGTTTATTCAAATATTAAACTATTTCTTGATACGAATATTCAGTCTATTTCAAAGATTTAAAATGTTTGAATAAATGCCCAGCAGTGTCAATGGAAAACTGTGCTCTAAGATTACTTTTATAAACTATACTGCAAATATAAACTATTGTTAAAAAAAATCTGACACGTATACTGAGTCCTCTGGGCTATCCTCGTTGGAGGACAGTGATGGCTTTGTTTTGTTAATAAAGTTCGTCTTTCTCTCTAAATGCATAGAAAGTTGAGCGTTAAGCATTTAGGTTGACACTTGTGATTTAAAGGATTTTGAACAAAAACAAATAAAATAATAATACAAATGGAAGTTCTGTTTTTTCCCTTAATTCACACTACAGCTTCTTGTACAAAACCTCTGCTAATTGATTACGTCCATCCCACCAATAAAAACGAAATTTAACGCCAGTTTGTTCCAGTGCTACTTCATCTCCTTCCTTTCTTACAACGGCCATCGTGTTGGGTCCCTGGAAAAACAACAATCAAATGAATCAACAATGCACTTTGTCTCTTTTGGGATGTCAATGCAAATTTATTTTTTATAATTACTGCACCTCCAGCCAAAAGTATACGCGGTAAAAGTCTTCGGAATTCCAGGTTGACGTGTCATCACTTTGTTCGATTGTAATTGGTTCGTCAAACAAGAAATGAAATACTTCTCGTTTTCTGGCGAAAATTCTTTTCTTTTTCTCTCCACTGTCATAGCCCCAGAAGCCATTAACCAATCTTACTATTTGCACAGTAACATCGAAGAAGGAATCCTCGTCAATTGGTCCGCAGAATCCGACCCCATGCAATGCTATTCGTCCATTGCTGATCTGAAAGCTAAAACAAAAGAAGAATGACTCAAACGACAGCACAGCCACACAGTAGAAACACCTTCTTGTACATTTAGACTAAACACACATGGAATAAGTTGATAACGAAATTTCTTTGACGTATTTTAAACACTTACCAGTTTCCTTTTAAATCATCCTCCCACTCAACCGGAGGACTGTCAACAGTTATTAGATTCTTTGTCAAGCAAATCGTTGAACAGTAAAACTTTGATTTTGGCTTTGGCTGCTTCCTTGCATGGGTTTTGAAGGGAAGCTGGCTTCCACCGTATTTCTGTCTGTTCAAAACAAAAAGAAGTTTAGTTACGCACCAAATTATGATTTCAAAACTATTACCGAAAGTTACTTCGAACCTGTTGTGACATTTGAATTTAGCTTTACAAGTAAAATAGACGAACTTAATGTGAAAGGTGTTACGCATAATTATAGTTGGTATGTTTTAAAATTCAATCTCTTACTTTTCATGGTCGTCCATTCCAATGAAATCGTAGATTGCCAGCCTTTCAACCTGCGTCAATAAATTGTTCCGATGTCGACACACTTTCGAGAACTCTGTCGAAGACATCCTTGGGAAGCGAACTTCGAATAAAACCGCGCCAAGGACACCGCGCATGTTTTCCCCTCTCTTTCGGAATCGCTTCTGCCTGCACTGAAACTCAGCCCATCTAAACATGCAACAGAAGTTGGTTACTGTTATGAAATAAGATTAAACTTGTAGTTAATTAATTGGTAATTAATATTTTTTTAAATTAAAAAACTCTGTTAATTTCTGTGATTCACCTGCAGACACACGCAAAGATGGCTATTTCTTCAAGTGGAAGATCGTCGGAAGAAACAATTGTCGCCAGATTCGACTGTGACATTTCTAAAAACTCGTCCGTGTCCTTGAAGTGATGGAAGGACCTTTAAATTGTGTTAAAAATAAATATTGTGGCACACTACACAGAATCGATAGCAAGCTTTTAATTTACCTGCGAAGCATTATCTGTTGAATTAGTATGAATGAATAGTTTTTAGTCCGAAAAAGAATTCAACTGACGGAATCAATCTTCTCTATGTACACGTTCATAGAATATGGAAGAATGGACTTAAAAAAAGTTGACGAACCGAATGAACTGATCAGCCGCTGCCTCCAAATTCTTGAGTGCTTTCGTGACTTGAAATCGACGGCAGATCGAAAGCAAATCCAGCAAAGTGTTTGGACTCAAATCAAGCGACTTCAACACTTCAACGGACCATGTGTCCAGAGTTACCAACTGGAAGTAAACGATTAATTAGTGCGGTTTTAACTAATACAGAAATGAATTTAGAATGCAGTCGAATGATAAATTAATATAATAGCAATGATAATTGAAATTAATAATGATAATAAAAATTAACAAATATTTAATTAATGTACCTTGACGAAGAGCTGAAAGGCGTCAGGGTCAACGTCCACGAGCGGAATCCCTTTATTCTCGTTAATGAACGTTGTGTCCCAATTTTCTTGGAATTCTCTTTTAAATACTGGCGAGGCAGCTTCGAGAATTAATTTCACTGCTTGAACTTTGACCTTCGTCACTCCAACAATGAAGACCACACCGTACTTTCGCGGCTCCCGTTCCAAAAGATCCCACATTTGCCGGCCAATGTCTTTTTCTTCGATCGTCACTTCAGTCATTTTTAGTTTATTTTATTTCAGTTTAACACGGTAAAGTCAACTGTGTTTTTATTTTTTAAAACTTCTTCTTCTAGTTCTTCGTGAAGACTTTTAACTTTTCCGGTAAAGTCAAAAGTGAGTCAAAAACACAATAATTTGCTAAAATTGAAGTTGAAGTTGAATGTTGAGTGTAAATTACGAACGTGAGACTGATCGAAGCGAGACTGACGATCGAATGTAAATACGTTGGCGTGCCGAAGTGACCGTGACAGACTGCGTAGTTGTGGGTAAGGGGCCATGCACATATTACGAGAGCATTTAGATGGACGGAAGGAAGGTGCAAGCAAAGGATGGCAAAAAACCGTGGCGGGGGGGGGAGGCTCTGTACCAAATGCTCGCACCCTCTCTGCTATTTCCCGATCATTCGATAGTAGCACCAACAAATCATTTTTAAACCACAAAAGTTGACGCTTTTATTTATTTTTATTAAAATGACGTGAGAATGTGAAGAGGGAGAGTATTGTTCAATTAATGACCATGGATGCCATAGCGATGGAGGAAGGGTTGTCAAAAACGCGGGTCTACTTGCTCACGTAATATGTACATGGCCCCTAAGAGCATTAGTCGTTTAGGGTTGAATTCAGTGGAATTATTTGTAAGTTGGAAATGCATATAATAAATTACAGGCGATAGATGGCTGGACCAGCCCCGTAAATTAATTCAACATTCACTTCAATGCGAAATTGGTCGGACAGAGATGTTTGACTTTTGACTCCAGTCACCTATTTATACCTTTTTAAAAAGATGTCATTTTGCCCGCCGAATTGTAAAACCTTTTTAAAGGTGAAATATGACGTTTTGCCCCTATTTAGAGACGTGTCGAGAATACATTTTGTATTTTGTTAAACCCTAATTGAAAAACTTCGCAATTCCTTAATGTGCCCAACCCTGAAATTCTTCCCATTTTAAAAAAAGTAAACAAAATGTTTTGTACGCAGGCAAAATCGTGTGAGCTGTAATGGCATTTTGACATCTACAAACGTAAATACAACATTTTGCACCTACTGGAAGTATGAAGATGGATTCAAAGATTTAGAATTAAGTTAATCACCAAGTACAATCGTCTCCAAGATTTTTTAGACAAGATTTCTTAAAAAAAAAGACTGAAATTCATCATCTGTTTTTGTGACAGCAACTTATCGCTCCGGGAGCTGCAAAACGTTCTAATTGTGCAGTGTGTGCAAGAACGTAAACGAAGCGTGGTAGAAAGGAGGTTTTGCAGTTGAGGATTAAATTGATCGATTTGCACTTTTTAAGCTACTATGTCGCAATCTGTTTCATGATACTTTCTAGTAAATCAATTGTGATCGTTTTTGGAAGTGATCTTTTATCTTTCATTTCTGGGGGTTGTCCACAAATGATGTCTTGCAAGGTGCCAGTTGGCTTCTAAAACCAAAACCAGCAAATTAGGGGCTGCTCATTACATAATAACGTTCACATTTTTACCAAGAGTTTGGACCTCCTTCCTGTCACAAGGCTTATAAAATTGTATTTTTACAAATTACCTTAAATATTGCTTACAAACCCTGTTCTTCCTTTGCAAACGTTATTTATGGACAGCTCCTAATGTTATTATTTTTATTCAACAATTCATTGTATGACCTTGTGTGGATAAGATTACTTCCATGTAAGAATTGAATTCAGTGTAATTACCTGTGTATTGTAAATTAATGTAGATAATTAATTACAGGTGAAAGTATGGCTGAACCAGTGGGCGTATTTTAACACTGGCCTTAACGAATCGAAAACTGAATAATGTAATTGTAATTTATGCAAATCCCCGGCCTTATGTTAGTAATTTAATTGCAATTTTGCATTTTTTTCAGCTTATAATTTTATTAAATACACCTTGTCAACACCGTTTTGCTGTATTTTTGCCCGTTTTTGAGCACATTGTAATAATCATCTTAAGAAACTGTGCGTAATACTGACAAATAATAACCCCCCACTGCTGTTCAATAACCATTTGGGGCTGTGCATAATCCACGTATGAGCTTTTTCAAAAATTGGCTGACCTCTGTTTCCATTTTTTATCACTAACTAAAGTGGGGCTTGAATACTTAAAAGCGTCATTTGTGGACAAATCTTTAGTGAGTACGTCATTTAGGAATGCTCCCTTTGAAAAACTACTTTGTATTATTGATTGCATGCTCAGCCCAACAGCTTTACTAGTTGCCATCTTTACGCAGACACGCAGGCCCCCGATCTGGTGCCGTCTTATCGTAAAGTGGCCTTAAAATTCAATTTATCTAGGGGCCGTTCATTTAATCCATAAAGCTAAATCGGCCCTTTTTTTGGACCACCAACCGCTGTAACGCTATTTGCCCTATGTGCATAATACATTAGCATAGGCCTGTAACGCCCCTGTGACCTACCACCGGCCGCTGTGTGCGGTATGTATTATATGCATGGCCCCCTATGATTCGAATTTTTAAACTTGTCTCTACAAAAGGAGGATTAGGCGGAAGTTCAAGTGATGCAATCTGTCGCAAATGGGTCGGACGTAAACGTGGGGAAATCACTTATTTTTATGTATAGGTAACTTTAGTTTTGAAAAGCATTTATTCAACTATTGAAATATTTCTTGACAGAAAAAACCAGTCAATTACAAAAGGCTTTTTTTTATAAATGCCCAAATGTTTCCAGAAAGACTGTAATATAAAATGCATGGAATCTTGAGCAATAAGAATTTAAAGAGACGGTTGAGGATTTTGGAAGTTTCCAATAGAAGGATGTGGAATAGTAAAATTCAAACGGAAGATCAGTCTTTCCTCTTGAATTACACTACAGTGTCTTGTACAGAAACTCTGCAAATTGATTACATCCGGTCGACCAGTCAAAACGAAACTTAACGCCGGTTTGTTTCAGTGCTTCTTCATCTCCTTTGTTTCTGTCTACGGCCATCGTCTTGGGTCCCTGGAAGAACAACAATTGAATGAATGCAACATTGCTCGTATCTTCTCTTGTGATGTCAATGCAAAATATTGTTTTAATTACTGCACCTTCAGCCAAAACAATACACCGTAATAGTCATCGAAATTAAAGGTTGACTTCTCGCTCTCGTCACTTTGTTCGATTGTAATCGGCTCGTCAAACACGAAGTGGAATATTTCGCGTTTCCTAGCGAAAATTCTTTTCTCTTGCAATTTACTGTCATAGGCCTCAGAGCCCTTATTGCATCTCTGTATTTGCACAGCAACATTAAAGTGGGAATCCTCGTCAATTGGTCCCAAGAATCCAATCCCGTGCAATGCAATTCGTCCACCGCTGATCTGAAACCTAGAACAAAAGAAGAATGACACAAACGACAGCAGAGACACACAGTAGAAAAGACTTTTTGCACCATTAGACTAATTACACACATGTAAACAATTGATAAACGAGGTTCTTTGGCGTATTTTATGCACTTACCCGTTGACTTTTCCCTTTCCATCGCACACAAACGGAGAACTGTCAACAATGTTTCGATTCTCTGTCAAGCAAAGAGTAGATTTATAAAACCTTGTCTCCGGCCTTTGCTTCTTTCTTGCATGCATTTTAAAGGGAAGCTGGCTTCCATCGAATTTCTGTCTGCGCAAACAAATGAAAATTAGTTTCGTTATTCATTACAATTTTAGTAATGTTACAACCTAGATCTTTTATTCTGTGGTGTGCATTCTTGACTTTCGCTTTAAAAATAAACGATGTCAGGTATTTTTGATAAATTAATATAGTTGCCTTGTTTGTGAAATTAGTTTCTTACTTTTCTTGGTCATCCATTCCAATAAAATCGTAAACCGCCAGTCTTTCAACCTGGGTCAGTAAATTGTTCTGACGTCGACACACTTTCGAGAACTCCGTCGAAGACATCCTTGGGAATCGAATTTCGAATAAAACCACGCCAAGGACGCCGCGCATGTTTTTCCCGGTCTTTTCGATTCCCTTCTGCTTGCACTGAAACTCAGCCCATCTAAATACCCAAATGAAGGTGGTTAAACGGATGAAACACGATTAAACTTGAACAGTTAATTTATTAATAACTAATATTTTTTTAAATTAAAAAACTCGTTTAATTTCTATGATTCACCTGCAGACACACGCAAAGATGTTTATTTCGTCAAGTGGAAGATCGTCGGAAGCAATAACTGTTGCCAGATTCGACTGCGACATTTCCAGAAACTCGTCAGCGTCCTTGTATTCATTGAATGACCTTTAAATTGTGTTCAAAATAAATAAGAAGACATTACGCATAATCGATATAGCAAGCTTTTAAATGACCTGCAAAGTATTATCTACTCCATTAATATAAATGGGAACTTGGATGGGAAGTTCAAGTTTTTATTCTTAAAGAGAATTCATCTGAAAGAATTTAATCTTCTCTATGTCTATTTGGACGTTCATAAAATACGGAAGAATGGACTTAAAAAGAGTTGACAAACCGAATAAACTCCTCAGCTACTGCCTCCAAATTCTTGATTGCTTTTGCGACTTGAAATCGACGGCAGATTGACAGCAAAGCCAGCAAAGTGTATGGACTCACACGAAGCGCCTTCAGCACTTCAACGGACCACGAGTCCAGAGTTACTAACTGCAATTACAAGAATTAAACGAGTAAATATTTCGGCTTTCACTAATAGAGAAATAATTTTAGAATGTAGTCCAATGATGAACTAAACTAAGAGCAATAATGATGGATTTAAACAATTTGGTATAATAATATTTAATTATTAAAAATACCTTGACGAAGAGCTGAAAGGCGACAGGGTCGACGTCCACGAGCGGAATTTCTTCGCCTTCATTAATGACTGCAGCTTCCCACTTTTCTTCGAATTCTCTTTTAAATACTGGCGAGGCGGTCTCGAGAATAAATTTCACTGCTCGCACTTTGACCTCCGTCACTCCAACACTGAAGACCACGTCGTACTTTCGAGGCTCCCGTTCCAAAAGCTCCCACATTTGCCTCCCGAGGTCTTTTTCTTCTATCGTCACTCCAGCCATTTTTACGTTATTTTATCTCTATTCAATTTGATACAGTCAACCGTGCTATTCTTTCCAAAGGATTTCCCTATTTATTCGTAAATATTTCACTTTTAGGTTGTTTTTACTCAAAAATAGTATAATTTGCCGAAACTAAAGTCGAACGTTGTGATTTAGTTGCGAGCATGCAGCGTAAGAATGTTCGAGATTGAATGACTGAATGGGAATCCCTGGACGTGGCTGTGACTGCGTAGCTGTGGGAAGGGGGCCATGCGCATATTACGTGGGTATTTGGATGGACGGAGGGAGGGTGCAAGCAAAGGATGACAAAGAACCGTGGAGGGAAGAGGGTATGTGCCAAACGCTCGCGCCTTCGGCCATTTCTCGATTATTCGATAGTAGCATCAACAAATTGTTTGTAAACCACAACAGATACCGCATTTATGTATTTTTTAAAAGTGACGATTAATAGTGAAGGGGGAGAGTATTGTTTATAATGGCCAAGCTAGTAGGCGAGAGGGCGACAGGAAGAGTTGTCAAAAAAAACGGGCCTACGAGCTCATGTAATATGTGCATGGCCCCTCAGAGCATTAGCCGTTAAAAGTTGAATTCAGTGGAATTATTTGTAAGTTCGTAATGCAGATAATGAATTACAGGCGACAGATGGCTGGACCAGTTTGCGAAAATTATTTCAACATTCACTTCAATGCGAAATTGGAAGGCAAAGTTTGAAGAACACACCGTATTTATGCACAGCCCCGGCTTTGTTATAAAATAATTGTAGGTACATGCTTTTGCACTGAATTGGAGCTATGTATAAATGGATTATGAGTCAATACGACGAAAGTCAATACGACGAAAGGTCAATACGACGAAAACAAAAATTAAAATGAGTCAATACGACGAAATTTTTTATTCAAGCGGTCAATACGACGAATCGTAGTGGTCAATACGACGAATGGCTGTGGTCAATACGACGAATGGCTGTGGTCAATACGACGAAAAAGAAAATATTAAATATTCACAAGTATTAGTTGAAAATTACGCGACATTGTGAGCCACACGTTTAATAAACTTAGTAAATGGACTTTTTCTTAAACCGTAACTCAGTAGGTAAAAGGACCTGCACATCAAGATCCTCCTTTTCAGTTGCGTGTGCATAAAGATTAACACGTAAATCCGGCTGTTCAATACTGATCTGCTTCGCCGCCCCTCTTGCTCCTTCAGCTCTTCCTCTGTAAAAATGAAATAAATATTGGATTTAAAGAATATATGACTAATACAGACTTCAGTGTAACCCACGAATTAATTATAATTATTATTAAAATAATAAACTAACCTTGTAATATCCGGTGGATGAGATTTGTGTTTAGCACTGTCCTCATTCCAATGATTTCTTCCTGCACGAAAGCCACAACTATCCTCAATAACAGATGCCTTGCAAATATTTCGCTGGTCACATTGCCAGTAAACTGTATCACCCACAATTTTACGTCGTTGGTAGCAGTATCCGTCCTTGTCCAATTTCTGAGTTGCCACCTTGGTTAACTTATTATGGTGTGGATTAATTTGACTTAAATATTTTATTGCGTAACCTGCCATGATGGTACGAACGCTCACTACGAACTGACCGCATCACAGATACGCTTACTGATAAGGGGCCGTCCATAAATGGTATACCATGCAAAAGGTCAGTAAGTCTAAATGGAATTCATGGTTTTAATGCTAAAAGATAGCCATTTACGCAATGGTTAAGAGAATGGTCAGGGGG
This sequence comes from Dicyrtoma fusca, assembly GCA_034695205.1. Lineage (NCBI taxonomy): Eukaryota > Metazoa > Arthropoda > Collembola > Symphypleona > Dicyrtomidae > Dicyrtoma > Dicyrtoma fusca. The sequence goes on from JAQFZC010003088.1 coordinate 13,152, forward strand.
TCGGTGGGTCCCAAATAGAGACATTTTTGCATGGCACCATTTATGGACGGCCCCTAATCACTCCAATCATTTGCATGTACAAATATTCAGTGCGTAATGACTATACGACTCGTATTGACTACCCCGATTCGTCGTATTGACCACCACGATTCGTCGTATTGACCACAGCCATTCGTCGTATTGACCACAGCCGTTCGTCGTATTGACCACTACGATTCGTCGTATTGACCATGCAGGTAGGAGGTCAATACGACGAAAACTTTCGTCGTATTGACTTTCGTCGTTTTGACTCGATAACGTATAAATGATGTCGCAGTCAATAAAGACAAATGTGTAAAACGTTCTGCTGTTCATTCTTTTAGTACGCACATACCTACTATCTTCGTATTTTATTAACTTATTGAATGCTTTATAATGCATACTAATGTATAACATTTGTCATATTCTGCCTGTTTGTAAACCCTGTTTTATTCAATTCCATAAGACGCTGTTGGTAATTACAGGTAAATAGTTGACATAGATATAAAAATTATATTTTTTAGAAAGTCTTACGTTTTTGCCGCTTCCTTGCCTGGCCATGTTTTTTACACTTTTCTTAACGAATCTAATACAAAACTAGAGAGTGCATTGTTACAAAGTCAAATCATCTATAATAGCCATCTAAACAACACTTTTAAGAACCAAACTGAAATTCAGGATCAGTTACCGCTATAGTCGTTTAAGATATATTTCCAAAAATTATGCTGCAGCTCACCGACACATAAAAGTTATTTTTCCTAACCGTTTCTATTTCCCCCACGCAAAGAAAGAGTCTAAATCGACTAAAAAACAGAAAAAGCAAAATGCATTAAGTTAATTTAATTCTAAAATGCAAATCACTGTAAAGCCACCAGAAGAACAACCACGCGTGGTAGATACGAGCTTTTATCGTCAAGGATCAAATCGAGTTAAATCATCTGTAAATTGTAAATTCAGATAATTAATTACAGGTGAAAGTATGACTGTAGCAGTTTGCGTATTTTAACATTGACTTTAAAGGTTGACCTCCATCTGCTAAAAACTGAATGATGTAAGTGCGATTTATGCACAGCCCCGTCCTTCGTTAGCAAACTAATTGGATTTAGGTTGGTTTTGCACTGAACGGGAACTATTCATAAATGACGTCACAGAAATAATTAAACATATGATATGTTAAATTATAAATTTTTATTCTAGAATGAGGACATAATGTCTGTTGACATCAAAAATCGAGGATTGCAACAAAAACTCTAAGAGATGCAATGCGTCCCAAACTTGGCAGATGAGATTAGTGCGAGATAAATTCTTTTATTTTTGTTGCTGCATATTTGAAAAACATATTCAGTTTATTCTTTATTCAACTAAAGTCTTTTGTTAAACAAATATCCAATCAATTTCCTATAGTTGAAATTTTTCAATAACTATCTCGCAGTTTCAAACTAAAAATTTAATTATTAAATATAAAATGTGTGGAATTGAGTTGGATTGAGTCTTCTTAAGAATATACGGGGACATTTAGTCAGTTCGAAAGTTTCCAACGGGAACGAAGAAAATAAAAATACAAACGGAAGTTCAGTCATCCCTTTTAATTCGTATTACAGTTTCTTGTACAACAACTCTGCAAATTGATTTCTTCCGGTCCACCAATAAAAACGTTTAACGCCAGTTTCTTCCGCTGCTTCTTCACAACCGTAGTTTCTGTCAACGGCCATCGTGTTGGGTCCCTGGAAGAACGAACAATTAAATGAATCCAACAATGCACTTGGCCTGTTTCGAAATAATGGCAATGTTTATTTTTTTAAATTAGTGCACCTTCATCCAAATCCAGACGCCGTAATAGTCATCGTAATTCCAGACTGATGCGCAATCACTTTGTTCGATTGTAATTGGTTCGTCGAACATAAAATAAAATATTTCGCGTTTTCGGGCGAAAACTCTTTTCTTTTTCTCTCCACTGTCACTGGCCACGGAGTAATTAATACTACGCTTCATTCGCACAGCAACATCGAAGAAGCAATCCTCGTCATTGGGTCCCAAGAAACCGATCCCGTGCAATGCTATTCGTCCACCGCTGATTTGAAACCTAAAACCAAATAAGAATGACACAATAAAGTATAACTAACAGACGAATAGGAGAAACGACTTTTGCATACTTAGACCGAATGCAGGGGCAAACCATTATTGATTGGCGATTTTTTTGGCGTATATTTTGTGTACTAACCACAACCAGTTCCCTGAGTCATTTCCATGGCACACAAACGGAGGACTGTCAACGATGTTTCGATTCTTCGTCAAGCAAAGCGTTGAAACGACTTTTGAATTTGTCTTTGGCTGCCCCCTTGGATGGGTTTTGAAGGGAAGCTGGCTTCCATCGTATTTCTGTCTGTACAAAACAAATGAACGTTATTCGCGCAGCAGTGGCAGCAGATTGTAATTTTAAAAGTATAACAAAAATTGACTTTAAACTTGTAATGCGATGCTTGAATGAAGCCAATGAAACAAAGCTAACGATCTTGTATACTGACTAATACTATAGCTGACATGTTATAGAATTCAATCTCTTACTTTTCTTGGTCGTCCATCCCAATAAAATCGTAGATTGCGAGTCTTTCAACTTGGGTCAATAAATTGTTATGACGTCGACATACTTTCGAGAACTCCGTTGAAGACATCCTTGGGAAGCGAATTTCGAATAAAACCGGGCTAAGGACGCCGCGCATGTTTTCCCCGCTCTTTTCAATTCCTTTCTGCGCGCACTGAAACTCAGCCCATCTAAATATCAAACAGAAGTTGGTTACGAATGAAACAAGATTACACGTGTACATAGTTCATTATTGAATAATTAATAATTTTTAAATTAAAAAACTCTTGTAATTTCTTTGCTTCACCTGCAGACATCCGCAAAGATGATGATTTCTTTAAGTACAATATGTTCGGAAGAAATAACTTTTGCCAGATTTGACTGCGACATTTCCAGAAACTCCTTCTGCTTGTTTTCATTGAATGATCTTTAAATTGTGTTATAAAAATAAATAATTTGGACTGCACAGAGTGGATTGTAAAATTTAATTTACCTGCAAAGTATTATCTATAATGAGTTAACACGAATAGGTACTTGGATGGAAGCTTGAAGTTTTTACTCCGAAAAAGAAGTTAACTGACGGATTTTAATCATTTTTATTTATCGATTCATAAAATACGGAAAAGTGGATTTAAAAATCATTAACAAACCTAACAAACTCTTTAGCTGCTTCCTCCAAATTCTTAATTGCCTTTGTGACTTGAAATCGACGGCAGATTGACGTCAAAGCAAGAAAAGTGTTTAGACTCACACGAAGCGCCTTTAGAACTTCCGAGGACCAAGTGTCCAAAGTTACCAACTGCAATTTTATTCAAATTATAATTAATTTGTCGAACTTGAACGATTTTTAAAATAAATTAAAACAATATCAATGATGATGGATTAGATTATTTAGTAATTATGTCGATACTTTAGTAATAATAAATATACTAATAATTACATCACCTTGACGAAGAGCTGGAAAGCGACGGGGTCGACGTCCACGAGCGGAATTCCTTCTGTGTCTTTAATGACCGCTGTGTCCCACTTTTTTTCGAAATATTCTTCAAATATTGGCGAGGCGGCCTCAAGAACTAATTTAACTGCTCCCACTTTGACCTTCGTCACTCCAACACTAAAGACCACGTCGTTCTTTTCTGGCTTCCGTTCCAAAAGATCCCACATTTGCCTCCCGATGCCTTTTTCTTCGATTCTCACTCCGGTCATTTTGAGCTTGTTTTATTTACGTTTAAAAATTACTGTAGAGTCAACCGTGCTATTATTTTCAACAAATTCTTTCTCTACCAACTTACTCAGTCGCACACATTTTTAACCTTTTCACTTTCACTGATTTGAAGAATAAAATAATTTGCAGAAAAAGTCCAATGTTGAATGTTGAATGTTAAAATTGGAGTTTACAAGACTGATCTTGATCTAGACTGACGACTGATAAAAATGAATGTAGACGTTGTGACTGCCTGCGTGATTGTGAAAAGGGAGCCATGCACATATTACGAAGTCATTCGGATGGAAGTTGGTCTGTGCCAAAAGCTTATAGGCCCTCTCTGCCATTTCCCGATCTTTGCATAGTAGCACCAACAAATTGTTTTTAAACCATAGCAGATGCCGCCTTTATGTATTCTCTAAAAAAGACGTGAGAGGATAGTGGGAAGATATTTCTTAAATAATGACCAAGGTACGACCAAGGAGGCGGGAGGGAGGAGGGAAGGGTTGTCAAAAACGCGGGTGTACTTTTCCAAGTAATATGTGCATTGCCCCTAAGAGCATTAACCGATTAAAGGGGTTGAATTCACTAGCGTCAAGGGGCCGTCCATAAATGGTGCCATGCAAAAATCTCTCAATTTGGGACCCACCGACCCCTGACCATTCTCTTAACCATTGCGTAAATGGCTATCTTTTAGAATTAAAACCATGAATTTCATTTAGACCCACTGACCTTTTGCATGGTACCATTTATGGACGGCCCCCAACGGAAATTCGAAATGCAGATTTAGATACATAGTTAACTACGGGCGATAGATGGCTGGACCAGTTTGCGTCTTTATATTTTATTTTTGATGCTTTATTTAATTATCATGGAAACTTCGGCACACTTGTGTCACATTCTGCCTGTTTTTAAACTATATTATTCAATACCATAAAAGAAGATTATTAAGTTGTATTTGTATCATTAGTTACACAGGAACATAAACACCCTTCAAGGGGCTGTCCATAAATGACGTTTGCATTTTTCTGACATTTTCTCCCCCCTCCCCTAAAAGTTCGCATTTTTTAACATTAGCTTCAATGGAAGCTCCAACCCCCTACCTACCGTCATTTGCAAACGTCATTTATGGACAGCCCCCAACATTTCCTTCCTGCAAGCGTCATTAGTGGATAACCCTACATATTCAATACGTCAATTATGAATGCCTCTTTTGATAAACTACAGTTTATTATTATATTAATATCACCATATTAATAAGCAATCCCACATTGCCTTAGACCCAATTGCCTCAACACCCAGACAGACGCACAAGGCGATGCCAATTTCATGGGTATGAATCGGATTCTTCTAGAATACTAAATTTTTATTCTGGAATTAAAACAAAATGCCTGTTGACGCCAAAAATCGAAATGTAATGTTAATTGTAAATGTAGATAATTAATTACAGGTGAAAGTATGACTGCCCCAGTTGGCGTATTTTAACATTAACCCCAATGTGTCGAAAACTGAATAGTGTAAAATTGTTATTTATGCACAGCACCCTTCCTTCGTTATTAAATTAATTGCAATTAAATGAGTTTTGTACCTAACGGGAGCTGTCCATAAATGATGTCAGAGAAAATAAATTGCTGTTCTTTGTTTTAGCATCAAATTACTATTTTTGTATTTTTTTCAGCTTAGGATTTTATTAAGTGCACCTTTTCAACTCAGTTTTGTCACATTTTTGCCTGTTTTTGAATACTTTGTAATCAACATTATAAGAAACTGTGCGTAATTCTGACAAATACTTATCCCTCACCTTCTGTTTAATTACCATTTGGGGCAGCGCATAATGCACCTATGAACCTTTTCAAAGATTGACTGACCCCGATTTTCATTTTTTAGCAAGGGCTTAAATTGTGGCTTATTGTTAGATAGCTACTTGCTTCATTTATGACCAAACCATAAGTGAGTACGTCATTTATGAATGCTCCCTTTAAAAAACTGTTTATCTATATTACTATACAGTGTTAGCACGATTGAATGCTCAGCGAACCAGCTTCATTAGTTGCCATCATTACGCAGACACATAGGCCCTTGATCTGATGCCGTCCTATTGTTAGTGGCTTAAAATAGATTTTTGCTAGCATTCGTATTTTAATTTTCGTTCTAGTTTTAAAATTATGTCTAAAAAAGGAGGATTAAGCAGAAGTTCAAGTGATGCAAGCTGTCGCACATGATCCAGACGCGTCCGTGGAAAAATCACATATATTTATATGTAGCTTTAGTTTTGAAATTCATTTATTCAACTACTCTAATATTTCTTGATACAAATACCTAATAAGTTACACAACGCGGAAAACTTTCAATAAATGTCCCATAATTTCCTAGAAAAGCTTTGATATAAAATGATTGGAATCTTGAGCAATAAGAATGTGAAGAGACGGTTGGAGTAGCTACTTTGTATTATTGAGTGCATGCTCAGCCCACCTGCTTCACTACACTCTGGGTCGCATCATAACCGCATCATGCCCGCATCATCATCGGCATGATGCGGACATGAGGCGGTTATGATGCTATTCAGCTGTTTTCAGGACTCATTTTTAATGGCATATTTTAGAGTGTACTTACCATCTTTACGCAGACACAGAGGCCCCTGATCTGATGCCGTCGTATTTTTATTAACCTAAAACAGAATTTTGATTCTTTGGTTTTTTTTATTCTAGATTTAAAATTGTGTACAAAAAAGGAGAATTAAGTGGAAGATCAAGTGACGCGATCTGTCGCAATTGTGTGCAAGACGTGAACGTAGGGAAATGATTTATTTGTATTTATAGCTTTAGTTTTGAAATGCATTTATTCAACTATTTAAATAATTTTTGTTAGAAAGAACTAATTCATTACAAAAAGTTGAAAGGTTTCAATAAATGCAACAAGCTTTCCTCTGAAGGACTTTGATATAAAATGCATGGAAACTTGAGTAAAATAAAGAGATGGTTTGGGACTTTCGGAGTTTCCAACAAAAGTACATAAAATAATAATTCAAATGGAAGCTCAGTCTTTCCTCTTAATTCACACTACAGCTTCTTGAACAGAAACTCTGCAAATTGATTTCTTCCGCCTTCCCAAAGAAAACGAAATTTAA